>QRFJ01006010.1:0-62152 GCA_006176705.1 Cocos nucifera | reverse complement strand
CCTCTATACTGCGACCAATGGTGCATAGCCCTTGCTAAAGAGTCGAGGTCTTATCAGAAATCCAAGCACATAAAGTGAAAATATCACTCATCCACAATTACCTCGAGAAAGATTATGTCGAGGTCAAAAGAGTCGACTCTGCATACAATGTGGCAGACCCACTCCCAAAGCCCTTGGGCCAGTAGAAGATAGAAACCCACCTTGAGAAGATGGGATTTAGATTTATAGCCAATTGGCTTTAGATCAAGTGGGAGTTTGTTAGATATGGATGCCCTAGAAACCAGAATTGGCTGACACTTGTAATACATATCTAAGGACAAAATTATAATTTTGACTATAAATAATAAAATAGATTAGTTTTTATCATAATGTGTATTTAAAAGTGTCTGTGATACATCCCTTGAGTTAATGGTAATGATAGTTCATATTTTTAAGAGTTAAAATTTAAGACATGAATTTTCATTATTAACTCATAAAATGCTTCCGACCGTAGGATCATCATGAAGAAAAAATCATGATTTTTCGGATCAGGTTCGTTCAGATCTGATTGGATCAAGAGATATATTTTTAAAAAAAATTTCTTTGATCCAAATCAGATTTGGGATATTTTAGATCTAATCTTTATTATTCTAATAATAAAAATAAAATCTAGATAAATTAAATCAAATTTAATTTACCTTGATGTAGGGTAATCCTATTATCCATTGATGATCCTGTAAGCAGTGGAAGGTTTTGGATCTAGCCACGGAAGTGCTTGGCCTCTACTGGTATCCACTCAGGCTGAATCTAGAGATCCTCTTCTTTCCTATCACATCTCCAAAAATTAGATTTGAATCTAATTTGGAGGATCTTCAAAATACCTTTCAAAGATCAGCAGTTGTCCTTTGCAGCAGCGCAGCCTTCTAGCTTCTGTCGCCTTTCTCTCATCTGGGTTGCACCAACTAAAATCCCAAACTCCTTTGGGCATGGAGAGGAAAGGGAGAAGATGGACTTGGCATGGAGGAGGAGGAGAGGAGAGGCAGCCTTGGGGCATCGGAATTTTTAATGCTTTTTGACTTGGGTGGAGGGTCTTATTTATAGACTATGCATGATCCAACTCCTCTTCTTTCCAACCAATCACAACCCTTTGTGAAATCAGATCTAAATCTGATTGGTGGGAATAGAGTCCCCCGGATTCATCCTTAGATAGTGCCTAAGACCAGTCAAACATGGTTCTTAGGAGAAGTCTAATTGGAATCCAAAAAGGAGATGGAGTCCCTGTCCAATAGGGACTCCTGGGCGCCTCCAGCTTGGGCACACGCCAAGGGTGGCGTGTGCCCTCCTCCTTGCTAGGTTCTGGTAGGGGGACAAGCCCCCACCAGCTCTTCAATAGGTGCACCTTGGCGTGTGCCCTCCTCCTTGCTAGGTTCTGGTAGGGGGACAAGCCCCCACCACTCTTCAATAGGTCATGACAATGATAGAGTAAAAGTGTCAATGGTCAACATTTGACCAGTCAAGGTCAACTTTTGACCAAAATCAAAGGAACGAAAATAGTAGTGACCAAAAATGGCAGGTATTGTCTTACAAATAAGACAACCCTTTTCTGAAACTAAAATGGCATCCAATGGCATCACTTTGACCTCTGTGGCAAATTTCTTGTACCAGAATGCCTTCTTCGTAGCTTCTGATGCTGCGATGTATTTTGCTTCCATGGTAGAATCTGCTATCACTGTCTGCTTGAAATTTTTACAACTGACAACACCACCATTACACACAAATAGACTCAAAGATGTCGACTTTTGATCATCTATATCAGACATAAAATTGGAGTCTGTATATCCCTAGACTTGGAGTTCTCCATTACCAAAAACCAACAACATATCCTTAGTTCTTCTCAAGTACTTAAGGATACATTTCATAGAAGTCCAATATTCTTCATCTGGATTTGACTGATATCTACTCATGACACTCACATTATGGGCTATATTAGGTTGTGTACATAACATGGAATACATGAGGCTCCCTATTGCTGAAGCATAAGGGGTCTTGCTCATACATTTAATCTCCTCAGGTGTGTTGGGACACATTTTGTTGGAGAGATGAATTCCATATCTGAAGGGTACCAATCCCCTCTTAGAGTTTTTTATGCTAAACCTCTTTAGCACATCCTCTATGTACATCTTCTATGAAAGACCTAGCATCCTATTCGGTCTATCTCTATAGACTTTGATTTCTAGAATGAAGGATGCTCCTCCTAGGTCTTTCATGGAGAATTCTTTAGATAACCATATTTTAACTATGGTCAATATGAAAATATCATTCCCAATAAGGAGGATATCATCCACGTACAATATGAGGAAGACAATAGCGCTTCTACTGACCCTTTTAAAAACACATGGTTCCTCCTCATTTTTGATGAAATCAAATAATTTAATCACATCATTAAAACGAGTATTCCAGCTTCGAGATGCTTGGTTAAGTCCATATATGGACCTTTACAGTTTGCATACTTTGTGATTAGTATCACAGGATGTGAAACCTAGCGGCTGTTCCATATAGATATCTTCCTCAAAGTATCCATTTAAGAATGCCAAGTTTACGTCCATTTGTCGTATTTTATAATCGAAATAAGCTGCAACAGCAAGCAATATGCAGATGAATTTTAGCATAGCTACTGACGAAAAGGTATCCTGATAGTCAATATCTTCACATTGACTATAACCTTTTGCCACTAATCTAGCTTTGAATATCTCCATATTTTCATCTGCATCAATCTTTCTCTTGTAGATCCATTTACACCTAATAGGTACTATACTTTCTGATGGATCTCCAAGATCCAGACATGGTTTGAGTGCATCGAGTCAATTTCTAATTTCATTGCCTTTAACCATTTCTATGAGTCGATATCTGATATTGCCTTATCATAGATTTTGGGATCATCACCATGAACCCCATTATCTATGAGGAATATTTTTTCTACTTTCTCTAAAATAGTACCTAAGTACCTCTCAGGAGGATAAAAAATCCTTTCTGATCTACGAGGTGGAGGAGGTAGTGATTGTATTGGCCTAACTTGATTTGATTCCATGGGGTCCTTAGCTCGTTGCTCTTAGGAGACTTTCTCCTCTAGCTTGATCTGCTTTCCAATGCTATCTTGAATAAACTATATTTCAAGAAAGATGGCATGCCGACTCACAATCACATTGTGATCTTCTGAAATATAGAAATAATATCCTAATGATTCTTTAGGATATCCTATGAATTGAGCTCTAAAGAACCTATAGTCTAACTTGTCCGTTTGTTGTCTTTTGACATGAGCCGAACAATCCTAAATTCTGAGATGACTCAGACTTGATTTCTTACCATTTCATATCTCATACGGTGTGGTAGAAATGATTTTAGAGAAAATCCTATTCAATAAGTATATAGCAGTTAACAGACTATTGTCTCCAAAAAAAATCAGGAAGGTCTGTGAAGCTCATCATGGATCGGACCATATCTAATAGGGTCTAATTTTTTCATTCTGAAATCCTGTTGAGTTGACGTATTCTAGGTGGACTCTATTGAGAGACTATGCCATTTTGCTTGAGATAGTCCAAAAATTCTTGACTAAGATATTCACCTCCTCGATCTGATCGAAGAACCATAATGGGTTTTTCAGTTTGCTTTTTGACTTCATGTTTGAATTTTTTGAACTTTTTAAAAGCTTCAGACTTGTGTCTCATAAGATACACGTATCTATACCAAGATAAATCATCGATAAATATTATGAAGTAATCAAAGTTGCCTCTAGTCGGCACATCAAATGGGCTGCACACATCAGTATGTACTAAGGCTAGTAGATCCGTGGCCTTTTTCACATATCCTACAAAGGGGAGCTTAGTCATTTTGCCATGAAAACATGATTCATAAATTGGATATGACTCGAAAGTCAATGGACTAAATAGCCCAATTTTTTTTAATTTGTTAACTCTATCTTCTGCTATATGACCTAGCCTTAGCTGCCATAGATACCTATCATTTGGACTATTCCTGGGTCATTTTACAGTATTCACATTTTGCTCAATATTGAAGATAGATACATCAATATGTAACTGGTAGAGATGTTAATGAGGAAACCACTTGCAATTTTATTTTTTTTCATAAAGAATATTACAATAGTCCTTAAGAAAACTAATTACATAGCCTTCTTGTGCTAAATATGAAATAGAAATCAAATTTCTACTTGCGGTAGGCACATAATAACAATCCCTAAGTACTAAATCTAAGCCAGATGGTAGTCTAAGAGGGTAGGTTCCCATTGGCCACAAGCAGCAATCCTTGCTCCATTTTCGATATGCATAGGAATCATCTCACCATCCCTCAGCCTCCTTGCTATTCCTCAAGATCCTATATGAAAGTGCACAAATGAAGCACTAGAACTAGAGTCAAGCACCTAACTAGATGCAGAAAAAAATCGTATAAGGTTAGATTCAATAACGAGCATATCTCCAGAAGGATCCTTTCTCCTTCTTATTCTTCAAGGATGGCTAGGTATGTAGGACAATTCCGCTTTCAAGTGGCTGTCAGTATTATAATGAAAATACTTTTCTTTGTCTATGGCCTTCTTCTTTAGCTCTGCCTTCTTTTTCTTTCCACCTTCCACCATCTGCCTTTTCATAGACTTCTTCTTTCCAAAAGACTTTCTCTTGGAAGAAGTCTATTTTATAGTAAGTACTGAGCCTTTAGAACCTTTCATAGAAAGCTCAATAGTAACTAGCATATTCATAAGTTCGGCTAGAGTATTTTGAAGTTTATGCATATGGTAGTTCATGATGAACTGCTCATATGCATCAGTCAAGGATTGTAGAATTATATCATTATGTAGATCTTGGTCTAACTTCATTCCGAGCTTCTCAAGCTCTTTCAAGTTCTTGATCATCATCAGACAATGATCTTGGACTGACTATCCATCATGCATTTTAGCCTTAAATAGTCATTTAGTGATCTGATATTTGGCTGCACGACTCTGTTCATCCAAACAACTCTTGCAGGTGAGCCAACATTTGACGGACAGTCTTGATATCTTCATGTTGGCATACTGAAGCTCATCAAACATCGAGCCCAATATGTATCTGATCTTGTTATCTTCATCCATTCATCTATCAAGAGATGCTCTCTATTCAATGAACGGACGGACTGGTAAAGTGGGAGGATCCTGATCCAATACATGAGTTAACTTCTTGAATCCCAAAATGATTTTGAAGTTTTGGAGCCAATCCTTGTAATTAAGTCCGATCAGTCTATGGGTGTCTAGGATACGTGCTAGTGGGTTGGATGCAGACATTTTTCTGTTTCCTATAGAGAGTCAAAGTTTTTAGTTAGATTTTGTAATTAAGACTTGAACAATTTATTTAGGGGTTTAATTTTTAAAATAAATTAGCTTCCACTATTTTCTTGGATCCCTACACTCTCTTCTGTAGAGATGTAAAAATCTTCCATGATTAATTGATTTCTAGTGGATAGTGTACAGTCCCACCAACTGACTCATCATCTCACCTAACAGTTATTAGTGATGGATTAGCCAATGAGTGAACAACTCTTGTCCAATGATTCTCTAATCATGGTGCACCCAAGCTTGGTCTCTAATTCATGAATCTCACTATGCCCAAAATATTGATCCACTCCTTAGTTAAGTCAGACCCACCATTTGCATAGATTGAATTCCTAATTGGGTCTCTCACCGTATCCAAAATATTAAGCCCAATCCATCCTCCAGCCTATAGCATCCAATGCCTAATAGACATGGTTGCATCTTTCCGATGCAACTGAAACCACTGTGACCAGTCGAAGAACAATCAACCCCGAAGAAAGGATCCGCATATCTATAATGGTGGAAGACCTTAGACTTAATCTTTTCTTAGGAAGATTTGATTTAGGTCTCTTTAAACTTGACTTGACATAGTCATAAACATTATGACTAACCTAGTGGCATGGGTTAGCTTGGATTATTAGCCACCTCAGATCAGGACTGAGCCGACAAATATGGCCAGGTAAGTGAGATTGGTGGAAGGGATATGTCATTAACTCGACAAGAATGCATTCGAGTCGAGTAGCTCTTAATTAAAAATCAGTCGGTCATATCTGCCAAACTTACCTTAGACACCAAATTGTTGAGCCAGAACCAATCGAGATTAGCCTACAATCCAGACTCTAACCACTGAGCCTAATTAGGTCTTAACTTGATCGATCACTCATGTGACTCGACCTTGACCCAGACTTAATCCTATTAGGCTGGTCAATTTAAGCACTCTTGATCCCATCTAATCGACTCTTGATTCGGTTTGATCAACCGCTAGACCTAATTGAGCTACCCAAGCCCGAACCCAATTTTATGAATATGTCTTAGATCTAAAAATTCTTAATTTTAGATCTAATATATTTCATAATCTTAATTCTTAATTAAGTTTAGGGTTCATAAATAAAACATGTAAATAAAATTCCTAGGATTTCAGGATCTAGGATTTTGCAGAAAATAAGTTTTTGATTTTTGATTAAGGATGAATGCACAGCACCCCTACACATCATAAGAACATCCCATCGAATGGAAGGAGAGAGCTTTTAAATCTTACTTTGTTCTTATAATCAAACGGCCAAGAGAAACGCCTTAATAAAAAATATAATGAATCTACAAAACTGGTTAGATCTATATATATATCATATATAAAAATTGATCTAACTTAAAAATATGTTTTGCATACATCTCATGTATCATATCATGCATATTTTTAGATCTAAATTATCTCATAAATATCTAAAAAATAAAATTTAAATTTGATCATATCAAATTAAATTTATTCAAGACAACTTTGTAGATCTATTCTACAACTAGTCTAAACATGTATCAATCATATCTCATATGAATAAATTAAATAAATTTATTTTCTATTTTTTAAATCTAATTATAATATTTATAATATCAAAAAATAATAAATAAATAGATCTAAAAATCATAATTAATCAAATTAAAATTATGATGATGTTAGACTACACATAGAATAATTCTATTTCTAATCTAGTCATGCATTCATACATCTTAGATCTAAATTATTTAATTTTAATTTTTTAATTTTAGATCTAATCACATCTCATGTGACATCTAAAATAATCTAATTATTAGATCAAAAATATAATAAAATTAGATCTAATTAATTATGAAAATCTGGCTCTGATACCAGTTGAAGAAAAAAATTCTATTTTTCAAGTCAGGTTCGTTCAGATTTGATTTGATCAAGAGGGATATTTTAAAATTTTTTTCTTTTAGAGCCAAATTAGATCTGAGACTCTTTAGATCTAATTTTATCAATCTAATAAAATAAAATAAAATAGATTAAATTAAATCTAATGTAATTATACCTTGTTATGGGTAATCCTATTACCCTATGATGATCCCGATGTTTGTCTGAGGTTCTGGATGTAGCCACGCAAGTGCCTGACCTCTACCGAAATCCACTCAGGTAGGATCTGAAGATCTTCTCTTTCTCAATCTCTTCTCTAAAAATTAGATCTAGATCTAATTTTGAAGGTCTTCAAAATGGCTTTTGAAGATCATCCATTGTCTCTTGCAGCAGTGCTGCCTTCTTCCTTTCTTGTCGTCTGTTTCTTGCTCGGATCGCACCAAACTCGCACCCAGAAACTCTTGGACATGGATAGGAGAGAGTGGACCTGAAGGTGTCATGGAGAGGAAGGGACAAAAGTGTTATGGCATGGGCAAAGGATAGAACCTCTCAATCCTAGGTGCAGACAGAATTTATATAGACCCTCCTGCGCCATGCAGTGCCACATCATCCCAATCAATCATGGCTCTTTGTGCAATCAAATCTAAATTTGATTAATGGGATGACATCATCTGATCTAATCAAATTAGAGTCCCTCACAAACCTCCTTAGGTGCCACCAAGATTGATCAAAGAGAACTCTTTGGTGCCACCCAAGTTCCTCTATGGTGGCAATCCATTAAAACTAAAAATGAACCTCTTGGTGCAGTTACCTATGTGATTAAGTTCCTCTATCTTGAGCCCTAATTAGATTAGGGTTAAGGTGATCTCGTCAAACCCTAATTTCCATCATATGAATTAATCATTCGATTCAAGTCCAATGTGAAAACCCTAATAGAAACTCTTTCTATTATTTCACTCTGCCATGGCCATGGGCTTATGATCTTGATTCTCATGATCATCATAGGGCTGCTCCTCTTCTACCGAGGTAGATAGATCCCCTATTGGCGCAATCCAATTCCTATAATGAACATGCTATAGCCAACATACACCTCAGAATTTTGAATAGTTAGGAGACCGAGTTATAGTGTAGTCAAACTATAACACCCTCAAGGTGAACTACCGATGCACCTCTGATCAAAGAACAAAACACACCACTGCAGCTTCATGCCAGTTATCGACGAAAAGGTAAACATCCTCATAACTGCTCGAGGTGGTCATGTTCAGTACCCTCATTCTCTAATGAGTACCTATACTCTCGCTCTGATGTCTCTACACCATAGACTCAAGACTCATCTACCCTAAAGAATCGATCATACACCAACCTTTCGGATCAATTACCATCCTTATGATGATCCTACGATCGAAAGTATTTTATGAGTTAATAATGAAAATTCATGTCTTAAATTTTCAACTCTTAAAAATATGAACTATCATTACTATTAACTCAAGGGATGTATCATAGATACTTTCAAATATACATTATGATAGAAAATAATCTATTTTATTATTTATAGTCAAAATTATAATTTTGCCCTTCGATGTGTATTACAAATGTCAGCCAATTCTGGCTTCTAAGGCACACATATCTAACAATTTCATCATACTTTTCTTCTGTGCTTCATACTTGCCACTAACTTGGCTAACCACCAATTGAGAATCACTGTAGATTTGAAGCCAATCTACTTTTAACTCTTTTGCTACTTTTAATCCGATGATTAGTGCTTTATATTTGGCTCAATTATTAGTTGCAGAAAATTTGAAGCGTAGTGCGTACTCGATGATGACTCCCTTGGAGTTGATTAAGACTAACCCCGCACCTGCTCCAGCAAAGTTGGATGAACCATCCACGTACAGGGCCCAAAAACCTTCGAGAAGGTTGGCACTTTCTTTGGAGAGGCTCAGTTGCAACCATGGGATGTCGGTCTCGCTTTATTCAAGCTTGGCTTCATCTAGAATGGTGCATTCAACTATGAAGTCGGCCAGTGCCTGAGCCTTGATTGCTGGCTGAGGTCAGTAGTTGATGTCGAACTCTGTTAATTCAATGGCCCATTTTGCAATTCTTTTGAAAGCATCCATTTGATGAAGGATTGCTTTGATTGACTGGTCAGTGAGGAGCATTATAGCATGTCTCTGCAAGTAAGGTCGAAGTCTTCTTGCTACAATCAGAAGAGCATAAGTTAATTTTTTTAACTTTTTATACCTGGTCTTGGCATCCCTTAAGATCCAGCTTATGTAGTAGATTGGTCGCTGTACTTTCATCTCTTCTTTGTCCAGGATTTCCACTAGCACCGTAGGGGAGATCATGAGATTGAGAAATAGCTCCTCTCTGGATTTGGATTTGGCTAGTAGGAGGTGAGCCAAGATAGTTCTTGAGCTCGTTGAATGTCTTTTGGCATTCCTGAGTCCAGTGAAAATCTTTCAATTTCTTGAGGGTTTGGAAGAAGGGCATGTAGCGTTCGGCCGACCTCAAGATAAAATGACTCAAAGATGCCACCTTTCCAATCAGGCGCTGAACTTTCTTGATGGACTTTGGAGCGGTCATCTTCTAGATAGCTCGAATTTTCTTTGGGTTGGCCTCGATCCCTCGTCTCAAGATCATGTATCCCAAAAATTTTTCTAAGGCCATCCTAAAGGCGCACTTGGTTAGGTTTAGCTTTATCTTGTATTTCTTGAGCGCATCGAATGCCTCTTCAAGGTCGGCGATATGATTGACAATCTCTCAACTTTTGACCAGCATGTCATCGACATAAACCTCCATATTGTGATCGATCTGCTCCTTGAAGATTTTATTGACCAAGTGCTGGTAAGTCGTGCCTACATTTTTAAGCCCGAAGGGCATGATCCTATAATAGTAAAGACCATGGTTAGTAATAAAAGTAGTCTTCTTCTTGTCCTTCGGTGCTATCCAAATTTGGTTGTAGCCAGAAAAGGCATCCATGAAGGTGAGGAGCTCATAGCCTAAAGTTGCATCCTTTAGTTGGTTGATTCTGGGCAAAGGGTTACTGTCTTTTGGGCAGGCCTTATTAAGCTTCTTAAAGTCGATGCACATCCTCCACTTGCCATTGACTTTCTTGACTAGGACCATGTTAGAGACCTAAGTCCGGCATTGAGAAGCTTGTCGACTTCTTCTGCTATTACCTTCTACCTTTCTGGCACATGGCCTTGAACTCTTTCTTTCACTGATCGATGCTTGGGGTCAACGGCCAGCCGATGTTCCATAACCTCGGCATCAATCCTAGGCATGTCCATTGAAACCCAGGAAAAGACATCAGCATTCCTCCGTAAGAAGGCGATGGGCTACTTTCGAACTTCATCTTCTAGATTAGAATCAATTTGCACCGTATGCTCTGTATTTTTGTCATTCAGGAGGATGGTCATAAGATCTTCTATGGGCTCATCCCATTCTTCGACAAGGTCATCGCGGATGTCTAGCCCATCAATGGGACAAGGGTCGGATCGTTCTTTCTTTTGCAGGATAATTGAGTAGCAGTGCCTTGCCAGAGCTTGATCTCTTCTGACCTCTTCGATTTCATAACTTATCAGAAATTTCATCTTCAAATAATAAGTTAACACCACCATTCGAAGCACATTTAGAGCAGGTTGGCCAAGAATTGCATTGTAAGCAGAGAAAGTCTTTACTACCAAGAAATTCACCTACGCTCTAGATTATCTTGGATATTGCCCTGCAGCCATGACTAGAGTTATTACACCTTCAACTGGTACTGCAGCACTAGCAAAGCCTACTAGGGGAGAGTTTATTGATCCAAGCTGACTATTAGATATTTGAAGGGAAATCCTGATTTCTCGATCCAGGTTCGTTCAGATCTGATCAGATCAAGAGATATATTTCAAAAATTTTTCTCTTGATTCCAATCAGATCTTGATATGTTTCATATCTGATTCTTATTATTTTAATAAAATAAATTAAAAGATAAATTAAATCAAATTTAATTTACCTGATCTGGGTAATCCTATTACCCTGTTGATGATCCTGATTGCAGCGGAAGGTTCTGGATCTTAGCCACGCAAGCGCCTGGCCTCTACCGGTATCCACTCGGGTTGGATCTGGAGATCCTCTTCTTCTCTATCACACCTCCAAAAATCAGATCTGGATCTGATCTGGAGGATCTTCAAAACTCCTTTTGAAGATCTGCAGTCGTCCTTTTGCAGCAGCGCAGCCTTCTTGCTTTTGATCGCCTTTCTTTTGATCTGAATCGCACCAACCTAAGTCCAAAACACTTTTGGACGTGGAGAGCAAGGGGAGAAGAGAGTATGGCGTGGAGAAAGGAGGGGAGAGGCAGCCTTGGGGCGTGGGAAATCTCTTTCAATTGCATTAGATTAATCTGGGTTGGGCGCAGGGTCTTATTTATAGACTAAGCGTGATCCAACTCCTCTTCCTCTCAACCAATCACAACCCTTTGTGAAATCAGATCTAAATCTGATTGGTTGGAATAGAGACCCCTGGATTCCTCCTTAGAGGGCGCCTAAGACCAGTCAAACTGGATTCTTAGTAGAACTCTGATTGGAATCCAAAAGGGAGGTGGAGTCCTTGTCCAACAAGGACTCCTAGGCGCCTCCTACTTGGGCTCACGCCACCCTTGGCGTGCGCCCTTCTCCTTGCCAGGTTCTGGCAGGGGGACAGGCCCCCACCAGCTCTCCAATAGGTGCATGACATGTGGTCAAAAGTCAAAGTGGTCAATGGTCAACGTTTTGACCAGTCAAAGGTAGACTTTTGACCAAAGTCAAAGAACAAGAAATGGCAGGTGACCAAAAATGGCAGGTAATGTCTTACAAATAAGACAACCTATTCTGACTTGGACAACCTCCAGTCAGACCATATGAAGGCCTCTGATTGAGCACAAACTCCTTTGGCTCAGTCAGGACAACTTATTTATGATAGTAAAAGAAGAACGTTAGGTTCAATCGAGTGCTAGCACGATTTCCTTGAACCTAATTGAATCTCATTCAGATCAATTGAACTAGATCAGTTCAATTGATGATCACCAGATTCAAACCCTTGTTTGTGTGACCCAGTTAGGTTCAGTTCT
Organism: Cocos nucifera; assembly: GCA_006176705.1. NCBI lineage: Eukaryota > Viridiplantae > Streptophyta > Magnoliopsida > Arecales > Arecaceae > Cocos > Cocos nucifera. The sequence continues at coordinate 49,867 of QRFJ01006010.1, read as the reverse complement.
GTATGGTAATGGGATATGTCATGATCTCTATCATAGACATCATCGAAACTCCTTTCGATGGATCAGAACTCTTCTGATTCGAACAGCTAGAATGATCGATCATCTAAATCATTCTAATTGCTCCCAAAATCCACCAGTGACACCTAGCAGTATATGGTGGCAACCCATCAGAGCTGAATGCGAACCTCTTGGTGCAGCTACCTGTGTGATTCAGTTCTTCTATCTTGAGCCCCGATCAGATTAGGGTTAAGGTGAACTCGTCAAACCCTAGTCTCTGTCATATGATGTAATCATTCGATTCGAGTCCAATGTGAAAATCTAAATAGAAACTCTTTCTATTATTTCACTCTGCCATGGCCATGGGCTTCAGGACTTGATTCTCATGATCATCATAGGGCTACTCCTCTACCACCGAGGTAGATAGATCCCATCTTGATGCAATCCAGTTCCTACAATGAACATGCTATAGCCAACATACACCTCAGGGTTCCATATGGCTAGGAGACCGAGTAATGGTGTAGTCAAACTATAACACCCTCAAGGTGAACTGCCGATGCATCTCAGGTCAAAGAACCAGACACACTACTGCAGCATCGAGTCAGTCATTGACGAGAAGGTAGACTTCCCTAATGACTACTCGAGGTGGTCACGCTCAGTGCCCTCGTTCTCTAACGAGTACCTGTACTCTCGCTCCGGTGTCTCCACACCGTAGACTCAAGACTCATCTACTAAAGAGAAGCGATCGTACACCAACCTTCCGGATCAATCACCATCCTCGTGATGATCCTATGGTCGGGAGCTGTTTATGAGTTAATAATGATTATTCATGTCTTAAATTTTCAACTCTTGAAAATATGAATTATCATTACCATTAACTCAAAGGATGTATCACAGACACTAAATACACATGTGTGATAGAAAATAACCCATTTTATTAATTATAGTCAAAATTATAATTTTGCCCCTAGAAGTGTATTACAAGTGTCAGCCAATTCTGGCTTCTAGGGCACATATATCTAACAATCTCCCACTTGTCCTAAAGCCAATTGGCTACAAGTCTAAGTCCCATCTTCTCAAGGTGGGCTTCGATCTTCTGCTGGCCCAACGGCTTTGTAAGTGGGTCTGCCACATTATCTGCGGAGTTGACTCTCTTGACCTCAACGTAACCTTTCTCAAGGTAATCGCGGATGAGATGATATCGCCGCTCAATGTGCTTGGACTTCTGGTGAGACCTCGGCTCCTTAGCAAGGGCTATGGCGCCATTGTTGTCGCAGTAAAGAGGAATGGCATCTGATGGCATTACTCCAATTTCTGCAGCAAACTTCTTGTACCAGAATGCTTCCTTTGCAGCCTCTGATGCAGCTATATATTCTGCTTCCATGGTGGAATCTGCTATCACAGTTTGCTTGGAACTCTTCCAGCTGACAGCTCCACCATTGCACACAAACAGACTTCCAGATGTCGACTTTCGATCATCTATATCGGACATGAAGTCCGAGTCTGTGTATCCCTGGAACTTGGAGTTCTCCATTACCAAAGACCAACATCATATCCTTAGTTCTTCTCAAGTACTTAAGGATACATTTCACAGAAGTCCAGTGTTCTTCACCTGGATTTGACTGATATCTGCTTGTGACACTCACAGCATGGGCTATATCAGGTCGTGTACATAGCATGGCATACATGAGGCTCCCTATTGCAGAAGCATAAGGGATCTTGCTCATGCGTTCTATTTCCTCAGGTGTGCTGGGGCACATCTTCTTGGAAAGATGAATACCATGTCTGAAGGGTATTAATCCCCTCTTAGAGTTTTCCATACTAAACCTCTTTAGTACTTCCTCTATGTACATCTTCTGTGAAAGTCCTAGCATCCTATTCGGTCTATCCCTATAGACCTTAATTCCTAGAATAAAGGATGCTTCACCTAGGTCTTTCATGGAGAATTCCTTGGACAACCACATCTTGACTGATGTCAACATGGGAATATCATTCCCAATAAGGAGGATGTCATCCACGTACAATACGAGGAAGACAACAGCGCTCCCACTGACCCTTTTGAAAACACATGGTTCCTCTTCGTTTTTGATGAAACCAAACTTTTTGATCACATCATTGAAACGAGTGTTCCAGCTCCGAGATGCTTGCTTAAGTCCATATATGGACCTTTGCAGCTTGCAAACCTTGTGATCAGTATCACTGGATGTGAAACCTAGCGGCTGTTCCATATAGATATCTTCCTCAAGATATCCATTTAGGAATGCCGTTTTCACGTCCATTTGCCATATTTCATAATCGAAATAGGCTGCAACAGCAAGCAATGTGCGGATGGATTTTAGCATAGCTACCGGGGAAAAGGTATCCTGATAGTCAATGCCTTCACGTTGACTATAACCTTTTGCCACTAGTCTAGCCTTGAATGTCTCCACATTCCCATCTGCACCAATCTTTCTCTTGAAGATCCATTTACACCCAATAGGTACTATACCTTCTGGTGGATCTACCAAGGTCCAGACTTGGTTTGAGTGCATCGAGTCGAATCTTCTGACTTCATTGCCTCAAGCCATTTCTCGGAGTCGATATCTGATATCGCCTCGTTGTAGGTTTTGGGATCATCACCATGAGCACCATTACCTATGAGGAACATTTCCTCTACATCCTCTGAAATAATACCTAAGTATCTTTCAGGGGGACGGGAAACTCTTTCCGATCTACGAGGTGGAGGAGGTAGTGTTCTTATTGGCTCAACCTGATTTGGTTCCACTTGGTCCTTAGCTCTTTCTGCTTGTGAGACTTTCTCATCAAGCTTAATCTGCTTTCCAATGCCACTATCTTGAATAAACTATTTTTCAAGAAATATGGCATGTCGACTCACAATCACATTGTGGTCTTCTGGAATGTAGAAATAGTATCCTAATGACTCTTTAGGATATCCTATGAATCGAGCTCTAAAGGACCTAAACTCTAACTTGTCCGCTTGTTGTCTTTTGACATGAGCCGGACAACCCCAAATTCTGAGATGACTCAGACTTGGTTTCTTACCGTGCCATATCTCATACGGTGTGGTAGGAACGGTTTTAGAGGGAACCCTATTCAGTAGAATAGATTGAAGTTAATAATGAATGTCCCCAAAGAAAATCTGGGAGGTCTGTGAAGCTCATCATGGATCGAACCATATCCAATAGAGTCCGATTTCTCCGTTCTGAAACCCCGTTGAGTTGAGGTGTTCCTGGTGGAGTCCATTGAGAGACTATGCCATTTTCCTTAAGATAGTCTAGGAATTCCCGGCTAAGGTATTCACCTCCTCGATCTGATCGAAGAACCTTAATGGGTTTTCCAGTTTGTTTTTCTACTTCATGTCTGAATTCTTTGAACTTTTCAAAAGCTTCAGACTTGTGTCTCATAAGATACACATACCCATACCTAGACAGATCATCGGTAAAGGTAATGAAGTAGACAAAATTGCCTCTAGCCGGCACATCGAAATGGGCCGCACACATCAGTATGTACTAGGGCAAGGAGATCTGTGGCCCTCTCCCCATGTCCAACAAAAGGGAGTTTAGTCATTTTGCCTTGAAGACAAGATTCACAAGTTGGATATGACTCAAAAGTCAATGGACTCAATAGCCCATTTTTCTCCAATTTGTTGAATCCTATCTTCTGCTATATGACCTAATCTCAGGTGCCATAGATATCTGTCGTTTGGACTATCCCTAGGTCGTTTGGCATTCACGTTTTGCTCGATAGTTAAAACAGGTACATCAATATGCAGCTGATAAAGACCATTAATAAGGAAACCATTTGCAATTTTATTTCTTTCATAAAGAATGTTACAATGGTCCTTAAAGAAGGTGATCACATAACCTTCTTGTGCTAAGCATGAAACAGAAATCAAATTCCTGCTAGCTGCAGGCACATAATAACAGTCTTTTAAAACTAAGTCTAAACCAGATGGTAATCGCAGAGGGTATGTTCCCACGGCTACTGCAGCAACTCTTGCTCCATTACCGACGCGTAGGATCATGTCTCCATCCCTCAGCCTCCTGCTATCCTCAAGACCCTGCATAGAAGTGCACAGATGAGCACTAGAACCAGAGTCAAGCACCCAACTGGATGCAGAAGAAACCGTAAGGTTAGACTCAATAACGAGCATACCTCCAGAAGGACCTTCCTTCTTGTTCTTTAGGGTGGCCAGGTAAGTAGGGCAGTTCCGCTTCCAATGGCCGTCGCTGTTGCAATGGAAACACTTTCCTTTGCCATCGACCTTCTTCTTCGGTTCTGCCTTCTTCTTCTTTGATCCTTCTACCTTTTGCTTTTTCACAGACTTCTTTTTCTTTCCATAAGACTTTCTTTTGGAAGAAGTCCGTTCCATAGCAAGAACTGAGCCTTTAGAACCTTTCATAGAAAGCTCAGCGGTAACCAGCATATTCATCAACTCGGCCAAGGAATTCTTGAAGTTTATGCATGTGGTAATTCATGATGAATTGCCCATATGCATCAGTCAAGGATTGCAGAATAATATCATTCTGCAAGTCCAAGTCCAACTTCACACCGAGCTTCTCAAGCTCTTCCATGTCCTTGATCATTGTCAGACAGTGATCTTGGACTGACTGCCCATCACGCATCTTAGCCTTAAAAAGTCATTTCGTGACTTGATATTTGGCTGCGCGACTCTGTTCACCAAACATCTCCTGCAGGTGAGCCAACATTTGGCGAGCAGTCCCGATATCTTCATGTTGGCGCTGGAGCTCATCAGACATCGAGCCCAACATGTAGTATCTGGCCTTATTGTCTTCGTCAATCCATTTTTCCAGAGACGCTCTCTGTTCAGTGGATGGACGAGCTGGTAAGGTGGGAGGGTCCTGGTCCAAAACATGTGTTAACTTCTCTGAACCCAAAACAATTTTGTAGTTCCTGAGCCAATCTTTATAATTGGGTCCAGTCAGTCTATGTGTGTCTAGGATACGTGCCAGTGGGTTGGACGCAGACATTTTCCTGTAGAGAGTCAAAGATTCTAGTTAGATACTGTAATTTTGACTTGACCAATTTGTTTAGGGATTTTATTTTTAAACAAATTAGCTCCCACTATTTTCTCGGATCCCTACACTCCCTCTGTAGAGATGCGAAAATCTCCGCGATTGATGATTTCTAGTGGGTGGTGCGGTCTCACCAACTGACTCATCACCTCACCTAACAGTTATTGGTGATGGGTTAGCCAATGAGTGAACAACTCTTGTTCAATGATTCTCTAATCATGGTGCACCCAAACTTGGTCTCTAATTCATGAATCTCACCGTATCCGGAATATTGATCCACTCCTTAGTTAAGTCAGACCCACCATTTGCATAGACTGGGTTCCTAATTGGGTCTCTCACCGTATCCGGAATATTGAGCCCAACTCATCCTCCAGCCCATAGCATCCAATGCCTAATAGACATGGTTGCGTCTTCCCGGTGCAACTGAGCCACTGTATCCAGCCGAGAACAATCAACCCCGGGAAGGGCCCGCACGTCTACAATGGTGGAAGACCTCAGGACTTAATCTTTTCTTAGGGAGAATTGATTCAGGTCTCATTAAACTAGACTTGGCTTAGTCATAACAATTATGACTAACCTAGTGGCATGGGTCAGCTCGGATTATTGACCACCTCAGATCAGAACTGTGTCAACAGATATGGCCAGGTAAGTGAGACCGGTGGAAGGAATATGCCATTAACTCGTACAAGAACGCATTCAGGTCGAGTAGCTTCCAATTAAAAACCAGTCGGTCGTCTGTGCCAAACTTACCTTAGACACCAAATTGTTGAGTCAGAACCAATTGGGTTAGCCTACAATCCAGACTCTAACCTCTGAGCCTAATTAGGTCTTGCTTGATCGTGACTCGATCTTGACCCAGACTTAATCCTATTAGGCTGGTCAATTTAAGCATTGTTGATCCCATCTAACCAACTCTTGATTCGGTTTGATCAACCGCTTAGACCTAATTGAGCTACCCAAGCCCGAACCCAGTATTATGAATATGTCTTAGATCTGAAATTCTCAATTTTAGACCTAATTAATATTCCATAAACTTAATTCTTAATTAAGTTGGGTTCATAAACAAAATATGCACAATAAATCCTAGGGTTTCAGGATCTAGGGTTTTGCAGAAAGTAAGTTTTGGGTTTCTGATTAAGGACGAACACGCAGCACCCCTACACGTCATAAGAACACCCCATCGAATGGGAAGAGAGGGCCTTTAAACCCTTCTTCGTTCTTATGACCGGACGGCCAAGAGGAACGCCTTAATCAGGAACATTCAATAAACTACAAAACAGTTATAGATCTATATCATATATCTCATATACAAATTTAGATCTAATCATGGCATATTTTGCATACATCTCATGTATCATAATCATGCATGTTTTCAGATCTAAATTATCACATAATAATCTGAAAAAATTAGATTTAAATTGATCTAATCAAAATAAATTCTAATCTAGACAATTATGTAGAACTATTCTACAACTAGTCTAGTCATGCATCTATCATATCTCATATGATATTTAAAATTAAATAATTTTTATTTGCTGTTTATCAGATGTTATTATAACACTTATAATATCAGAAAATAGTAAATAAGAAGATCTAAAATATGATTTAATCATATTAAATCAAAGACATGCAAAACTATTCTATAGAACTATTCTATTCTAGAACTAGTCATGCATATCTTCATGTTCTTAGATCCAAATCATTTAATTTTAATTTTTCTGATTTCAGATCTGATCACATCTCATGTGACATCTGAAATCACGTTATTTTTAATTAAAATAAAATTAAAATCAGATCTAAACAATTTTAGAACCATGGCTCTGATACCAGTTGAAGGGAAATCCTGATTTCCCGGTCCAGGTTCGTTCCAGATCTGATTAGATCAAGAGATATATTTCAAAAATTTTTTCTCTTGATCTCAATCAGATCTTGATATGTTTCAGATCTGATTCTTATTATTTAATAAAAATAAAATAAAATAAGATAAATTAAATCAAATTTAATTTACCTGATTTGGGTAATCCTATTACCCTGTAGATGATCCTGATTGCAGCGGAAGGTTCTGGATCTTAGCCACGCAAGCGCCTGGCCTCTACCGGTATCCACTCGGGTTGGATCTGGAGATCCTCTTCTTCTCTATCACACCTCCAAAAATCAGATCTGGATCTGATCTGGAGGATCTTCAAAACTCTTTTGAAGATCTGCAGTCGTCCTTTTGCAGCAGCGCAGCCTTCTTGCTTTTGATCGCCTTTCTTTTGATCTGAATCGCACCAACCTAAAGTCCAAAACACTTTTGGACGTGGAGAGCAAGGGGAGAAGTTTAGGCATGGAGAAGGAGGGGAGAGGCAGCCTTGGGGCGTGGGAAATCTCTTTAATTGCATTAGCATTAATTAGTTGGGCGCAGGGTCTTATTTATAGACTAAGCGTGATCCAACTCCTCTTCCTCTCAACCAATCACAACCCTTTGTGAAATCAGATCTAAATCTGATTGGTTGGAATAGAGACCCCTGGATTCCTCCTTAGAGGGCGCCTAAGACCAGTCAAACTGGATTCTTAGTAGAACTCTGATTGGAATCCAAAAGGGAGGTGGAGTCCTTGTCCAACAAGGACTCCAAGGCGCCTCCAACTTGGGCTCACGCCACCCTTGGCGTGCGCCCTTCTCCTTGCCAGGTTCTGGCAGGGGGACAAGGCCCCCACCAGCTCTCCAATAGGTGCATGACATGTGGTCAAAAGTCAAAGTGTCTAATGGTCAACGTATTTGACCAGTCAAAGGTCAGACTTTTGACCAAAGTCAAAGACCAAGAAATGGCAGGTGACCAAAAATGGCAGGTAATGTCTTATAAAATAAGACAACCTATTCTGAACTTGGACAACCTCCAGTCAGACCATATGAAGGCCTCTGATTGAGCACAAACTCCTTTGGCTCAGTCAGGACAACTTATTTATGATAGTAAAAGAAGAACGTTAGGTTCAATCGAGTGCTAGCACGATTTCCTTGAACCTAATTGAATCTCATTCAGATCAATTGAACTAGATTAGTTCAATTGATGATCACCAGATTCAAACCCTTGTTTGTGTGACCCAGTTAGGTTCAGTTCTGTATGGTAATGGGATATGTCATGATCTCTATCATCGACATCATCGAAACTCCTTTCGATGGATCAGAACTCTTCTGATTCGAACAGCTAGAATGATCGATCATCTAAATCATTCTAATTGCTCCCAAAATCCACCAGTGACACCTAGCAGTATATGGTGGCAACCCATCAGAGCTGAATGCGAACCTCTTGGTGCAGCTACCTGTGTGATTCAGTTCTTCTATCTTGAGCCCCGATCAGATTAGGGTTAAGGTGAACTCGTCAAACCCTAGTCTCTGTCATATGATGTAATCATTCGATTCGAGTCCAATGTGAAAATCTAAATAGAAACTCTTTCTATTATTTCACTCTGCCATGGCCATGGGCTTCAGGACTTGATTCTCATGATTATCATAGGGCTGCTCCTCTACCACCGAGGTAGATAGATCCCATCTTGATGCAATCCAGTTCCTACAATGAACATGCTATAGCCAACATACACCTCAGGGTTCCATATGGCTAGGAGACCGAGTAATGGTGTAGTCAAACTATAACACCCTCAAGGTGAACTGCCGATGCATCTCAGGTCAAAGAACCAGACACACTACTGCAGCATCGAGTCAGTCATTGACGAGAAGGTAGACTTCCTAATGACTACTCGAGGTGGTCACGCTCAGTGCCCTCGTTCTCTAACGAGTACCTGTACTCTCGCTCCGGTGTCTCCATACTGTAGACTCAAGACTCATCTACTAAAGAGAAGCGATCATACACCAACCTTCCGGATCAATCACCATCCTCATGATGATCCTATGGTCGGGAGCTGTTTATGAGTTAATAATGATTATTCATGTCTTAAATTTTCAACTCTTGAAAATATGAATTATCATTACCATTAACTCAAAGGATGTATCACAGACACTAAATACACAGGTGTGATAGAAAATAACCCATTTTATTAATTATAGTCAAAATTATAATTTTGCCCCTAGAAGTGTATTACAAGTGTCAGCCAATTCTGGCTTCTAGGGCACATATATCTAACAATATCGACATTTTTGAGAAAGCATCATAAGATAAGACATCAACTGAACTTCCATTATCAACTAGGAAGTGATGTACATCATAGCCTGCTATATTTAAAGAGATTACAACCATGTCATTATGCAAAAACTGTACCCCCCATGCATCTACCTCAATGAAGGTTATGGATTCTTCAATCCTCTATCTCTTCACTGATCCCTCAAATCTGCTGGCCTCTTCTCATCGAAGTCCTTCAGAGATAGTATTGATGATGCCGAGAGGTAGTCGATCTTCTTGTTATTCCTTCCTCCTTGGTGGTTCTGGCTGCGGTAATGCCCTCGATCGATCTTCTTTTGCTTTAGACCAGTGTCTGAGAAATCGACCCAACCGGCCTTTTCTGATGGGCTCCTTGATCTCGTCTTGGAGGTGAATGCATTTTTCAGTATCGTAACTATGGTCACGATGGTAGAGGCAGTATTTACTAGGATTGCGCTTGTCAGGATGAGTGCACATCCTTTCAGGCCTCGGTAGTTGCTCCTTGATCTCCATCAACACTTGCATTTTTAGAGCATTGAGGAGGACGTAGTTGTGAAACCTTATGGGGGAGAACTTCTTTGCACCCTTTCATCGAGGCTTCTTTGATGACGAGCTCGAGGAGAAGTTCGAGCTCGCTTGCACTTAGGAGGAGTCTGTGAGTATGATCAAACTTCATTGGGCCCTCCATCAGTCATGGGTTTATTAAACTCGCCCATCTACCACTCTCCTTTGGCTTCTTCATCTTTCAATTTGAAGGCTTCTTCCGCTTGGACATATCCTTCAGCCCGATCTAGTAGATTGACAAAGTCTCTGGGGTACTTCTTCTTTAGGGAGAACAATAAATTATTCTTCTGAAGGCCATCCTTAAGTGCGGCCATTGCAACAGACTGGTTCAGATTTTGGACCTCCAATGCAGCAGCATTAAATCAGGTGACATAAGCCTGGATAGGTTCCCCCTCCTTCTGCTTGATATTCATCAGGGAATCCAAACCTCGATGTGGACATCGATTGCTGACAAAGTGAGCTACAAACTGATGACTCATTTGATCGAAGAAGAAGATCTTACCTGGCCTCAACATCGAGTATCAGTTTCTTGCTACTTCTTTCAAGGTAGGTGGGAAAGCTCAGCATAAGATGGCATCTGGTGCGCTATGGAGCAGCATCATGGTCTGGATGGCCTTCAGGTGATCGATCGGATTAGAGGTTTCGTCATAGCTTTCAAATTGGAGGAGCTTGAAGTTTGGTAGAATGGGCTCTTGCATAATTCGAGGAGAGAAAGAAGGATTAGTACAGATGTCATCATGACGAGCCGGGGCGATGTGGTGGAGTTTCTCAATCTTCTAGTCCATCTTTCACAGTTTCTGATCGAGGATGTCATCTCGATCGTAGATCTTGGAAGGCTTCTGACTGTAGATGAGGAAGATCTCTTCTAGAGAAGAATCATGATTCGAATAAGGATCCTCTACTCTCTATTTCTCCTTCCTAGGGGTGATGGATATGCTAGTCCAGGTGATCCTCCTTGGGATCGACTTCTGACATTCTGATGGTGGATTTTCTGGCAGAACCACCATCAAAAGCTGCCGCATGGTCTGCACCATTTTGGTGAGGCCCTGAACTTGTTGCATCAGGAGGTTAAACTACTCCAGATCTATCATGGCCGTCGGTGGAGGAGGAGGTTGAAGCGCCAGTGCTGGAGCAAGAATAGATGGGTCTAGCTCGGATCTGATGGTAAAAGTGATAGATCTCTGGGTAGTCACCTTCTTTGGAAGCATTTCTTGGAATTAAGGGAGAGGATAGAGATGGACCTTGAAGAAGAAGATCTACAAGATCGATTGAGCACTCTTTTAAGAACAAGGATACCTTAAAAATAGAGGATCCTTCCTCGAGCGCCAATCCTATTGGTGTAGAATCTGGCTGTTTTCAGATTGAGCTGGAGTTGAGGAAGAAGAGGTCGCCATCGATGACCTGCAAAATAAAGTTCTGCCCGAAGTCAGTGGTGGTGGCTCCGATAGGATCCTCTAACAATCAAGTCAGCTCCTCTGGCCAACAGGAATGAAGTGCTTAAGAAAAAATTCAATAAAGTTTTTGGAAAGGAAAAGAGAGCTTAGAGAAAATGTATTTGGAGGATCCCTTTTATAGACAGAGCCCGGAGCAGACTGATAGTGACAGCCATAGCCGTCCGATAGCTGGCCGCTCGGGGCCGCATGGGGTTTGTTATGGAGAGGGGCGCCGCCTATAGCAGATTAATAGTGATAGCCGTAGCCATTCGGTAATGGGCCACTCGGGGTCGTGTGGGGTTTGTTATGGAGAGGGGCGCCGCCTGTAGCAGATTGATAGTGATAGCCATAGCCATCCAGCACTGAGTTGCCCAGGACCTCGTGGAGTTTGTTATGGAGAGAGGTGTTCATTATCGTGATGTGTCCATTTAATAGTCGAAGTTCAAAGGAAGTAGGCATTGATTGGTGAAGTGCTTTGACGTACGTCAATTTTAGAGGAGTTTGAACTCCTAAAGAAAATACGGCTAGAGGGGATCATCCAATAGAAATACTACTTGAAATTCGGAAGTAATCCACTAGAGGAATCTGGATAGAGTTCGATTGATGGAGAAGTCTAGAAGGAGTCTGACTGGTGGAGAAGCTCAGTTGAAGAAAAAGTCCAAAAGGAGTTCGACTCCTAGAGGAATCCGACTGAAGGAGAAGTTTGGAAGGAGTTTGGCTCCTGGAGGAATCCGACCGAAGAAAAAGTTTGGAAGGAGTTTGGTTGTTGGAGGAATCCGACCGAAGGAGGAGTCCAGAAGGAGTTTGGCTCCTGAAGAAATCTGACTGAAGGAGAAGTCCAGAAGGAGTTCGACTGTTGGAAGAATCCTATTGAAGGAGAAGTCTAGAAGGAGTTTGGCTACTAAAAGAATTTGATGGAAGAAGAAGTTCGAAAGAAGTTCAGCTCCTGGAGGAATCCGATTGAAGGAGAAGTCCAGAAGGAGCTTGGCTCTTAGAGAAATTTGACCGAAGAAAAGGTCCAAAAGGAGTTCGACTTCTGGAGGAATCCGACCGAAGAAGAAGTTTGGAAGAAGTTTGGCTCTTAGAGAAATTCAATCGAAGGGGAAGTCCGGAAGGAGCATGGCTCCTAGAGAAAATCTGATCGAAGAAGAAGCCCAGAAGGAGCTCATCTCCTGGAGGACTCCGACCGAAGGAGAAGTTCGGAAGAAGTTCGACTGCTGGAGGAATCCTACTGAATGAGAAGTCTGAAAGAAATTTGGCTCTTGTAGGAATCCGACTGAAGGAGAAGTTCGAAAGGAGCTCGGCTCCTGGAGGAATCCAACCGAAGAAGAAATTTGAAAGGAGCTCAGCTCTTGAAAGAATCCGACCGAAGGAGATGTCCGAAAGGAGTTTGACTTCTGAAGGAATCCAACTGAAGGAGAAGTTCGAGAAGAACTTGGCTCCTAGAGGAATCCGACCAAAGAAGAAGAAGAAATTCGGAAGAAGTTCTCTTCTCCGAAAGGAGTTCGACTGTTGGAGGAATTCGACTGAAGGAGAAGTCCGGCAGGAGTTTGGCTACTAGAGAAATCCTACTGAAGGAGAAGTTCGGAAGGAGTTCGGCCCTTGGTGGAAATCAGACCGAAGGAGAAGTCTGGAAGGAGCTTGGCTCCTGGAGGAATCCGACTGAAGGAGAAGTTCGAAAGGAGTTCGGCTGCTGGAGGAATCCTACTGAAGGAGAAGTCCGGAAGGAGCTCGGCTACTAGAGAATTCTTAATCGAAGCTCTTCTATGATTACCAGTTACATTAGGCTAAGCATCAGATTTGACTTCAACGAAAGTAGGGTTTATCCCCAATAGTAGCTATGGACTGCATGGATCGATTGCACCGTGGACCTCGATCAATTAGCACCAACGTTGCCTTATGAAATTACAATACTGCCCCTATATGCTACGATGAATTTTCTGTAGATCCTTTAAGGGTCTTGGTCTGCCACGTAGCATCTTGCGATTGGTTGCTTTCTGTTGAGCTAGCAATCTATGGTCGATTTTGTGGACTGGCCATTGGTTCACGGTGCAAGGATGGGCCTGGTTTGGTGGGTTGCAGGGCTGTGGGCTAGCGGGCCACCATCTCTGCTAGGTCGGCTAGTTGGCTGAGCCGGGATGCACTAGCTTAGTGGCTTGGTTGGGCGAGTCGGCTTTGCTAGCTAAGCTGATTAATTTTATTTTATTATTTTTTTATTTCTTTAAAAATTTATATTGGATTCATTTTGACTTTGATTCGCTCTAAATTTATTTCATTATGATAAAAAAATGAGCTCTTTTTATTAATAATATTATTTTTATAATTTTATTATTTTTTATTATTTATTTTTTAATATTATTTTTATTTTTAATATTTTATTTTTTTAATTTATTATTATTATTATTATTAGTTTTTTTATTTATTTTATTTTTATAGTATTATTATTATATTATTTATTTTTATTATTTTTAAAATATTAATATAAATTGATTAATAAATTGATATTTTTATTAGTAAATTTGTGATTCTTATCACACCCCCTAACTTACTCATTGCTAGTCCCTTAGCAATGTAATACTAGTCTTTGATTAATCACCATATTTTATTAAGATCTTCTTTCATAAAAATAGCTTTAGGATTAAAGTTCAAAAGTTTAGACAGTATTACTAACAAGTATTGAGTTTCAGAAGCAAATTTCATGATTAGGTTAATCAAAAACTTCTTTAAAATTCATCTAAAGATCTACAACACTTGTGTTTATGAAGACTAACTTAGCATTTGGGTGTTAATTTAAAGGACAAATGTATCTTCTTTCATCACCTATTTTGGTTAATTTTCTATACACCCCCAAAGTAAATGCATGAATTAAGGTAGCTTTCACACTGCCTTTTACCTTTTTTTTTTTTTTGAATGTGCTGAGCATCCTAGCCTTCCCTCCACCATTTGATGTGAACCTCCATACTTGACTTAGGTGCAGAGATCTAGTTACTAAGTTTAGGGCAATCCATATATACTCTATATTTTGCATTTTTTATTTTGGGCAGGTAGCTCTTTCCTTAAATTCAAGTTTCTTTAATGAGGATATATAGTAATTGCCAATTTTTTAGTGATAATTGAATTCTCAATTGGCCTTATAATCAATACTTACTTTACCTCATTAGTGTGTATGTGCAATTTGAATTGCTGATAACCTTTAAATGACCTAGGTAGGCTGCTAAAAGTCTAACTAACCAATTGACTTCCTAACTGGCTACAATCATTAGCAAATGCTTTCTAACTTTATTACTTTTTCTAGTCTATTTTTCTCAAGGTTTTCTTTTCTGAAACATGATTTATTCAAATATTTTTTATTAAAGATTATATATATTATTATTATATATTTTATTATTTTTATATATATCTTTTTAATTTTATTTTCTCTCTCTTCCAATTTAATCAACATTATTCTCAATGGAGAAGAAAAAATGGAAGGATGCAATAAAATTTTTATTATTTCTCTAGCATTTGTCTAGCATGGATCATGAAGCTTTGATTCTCCTCTAGGCTAGCCACTTATCCTAAAAAGAAAATAAACTAAAAAATAAATTCGATGCAAGAAATGTTGGGTTGCATTCCAACAAGCACTAAGTTTATCGTCTATTAATATTATTTGGTCAATGATTCGGTTTAATGATATCTCTTCAATATATGGTTTATGCCTTTGATAATTTACCTTAAAGAAATTCCTAGATATAGGATCATAGAGTTTAATTACACCATATGGGAACACTTGATTAACTATATAAGGTCCATCCCATCTAGATTTTAACTTTTCAGAAAATAATCGGAGCCTTGAGTTAAATAACCAGACTTGTTGATTTAGCTCAAAGATTTTTCTTGAAACATGTTTATCATGAAAATCTTTCATTTTCTCTTTGTAGATTTTTGAGTTTTCATAAGCCTCTCACCTTAATTCCTCTAATTTGGTCAATTATAACATCCAGTTAGAACCAGCTTGATTTATATTAAAATTTAATTACTTTATTGTCCAATATGCTTTATGTTCAAGTTTTACCAAAAAGTGACATGCTTTTGCATAGATCAATCTATAGGAAGGCATTCTAATAGGGATTTTATAAGCAGTCCTATAGGCCCATAATGCATCATCTAATCAATTTGACCAATCTTTTCGATCCGGTCTAATAGTCTTTCATAAGATATTCTTAATCTTTCTATTAGATACTTCTACTTGGCCACTTATTTGCAGATGGTATGGTGTAGCTATCTTATGTGTCATCCCATATTTTTGTAACAACATTCAGAACTAATAGTTTGTGAAGTGGGTACCTCTGTCGCTAATGATAGCACGTGAAAATCCAAACCTAGAAAAGATATTCTTTTGAACAAATTTTATCACTACTTTATGATCATTGGTTCATGTTGCCATTGCTTCAATCCATTTAGAAACATAATCAATGACCACCAAAATTTATTCAAAACCTTTAGATGGTGGAAAAGGTCTCATGAAATCAATTCCCCAAATGCCAAAAATTTCAACTACCAAGATGGGGTTCAAAGGCATCATGTCTTTCTTTGCAATGTTTTCTAAGGCTTGACACTAAAGACATTCCTGACTAAAAATATGGACATCCTTAAATAATGTAGGCTAGTAAAATCAACTTTGTAATACTTTGGCCGTAATTTTTCTTATAGAAAAATATCCTTCGCAAGTAAGAGTATGACAGAATTGTAAGATACTCAGCTATTCAGACTCAGGAACACATCTACAAATGATTTGGTCGGCACAAATTCTAAAAAATTTAGGATCTTCTCAAATATAGTATTTAATATGAGCAAAGAATCGACCCTTTTCATTCTTAGACTAGCGATTAGGAATTTGACCTACTACTAGATAATTTACAATATCTACAAACCAAGGGATCTTTGCATATGAAACTATTAACAATTGCTCATTTGAAAAAGATTCTCTGATTGATGCTGGTTCAATATCTTTAACTATGATCCTAGATAGATGGTCTGCTATAATATTCTCAGATCCCTTCTTATCTTGAATTTCTATATCAAATTCTTGTAGCAATAAGATCCATCTAATCAGTCGTGGTTTAGTATTTTTCTTTGAGAGTAGGTATCTTAAAGCTGAATCATCTGAATATACCATAATTTTTTATCCTAATAGATATGATCTAAACTTTTTTAGGACAAACACTATAGCTAGTAACTCTTTTTCAGTTGTAGTATAATTTATTTATGCTTCATTCAGAGTTCTACTAGCATAATATATCACTACAGGATATTTGTTTACCCTTTAGCCTAGGACAGCTCCCATAGCAAAGTTTGAAGCATCACACATGATTTCAAAAGGTAATGACTGGTTTGGAGGTTGAATGATTGAGGCTTTGGTCACAACTTCTCTCAAAAATTCAATAGGCTTTAAGACACTCTTTATCAAAGTTAAAAGGAACATCTTTAGCTAGTAGATTATACAATGGATGAGATATTTTAGAAAAGTCTTTGATGAAGCGATGATAGAATCCTACATGGCCAAGAAAAGATCGAATTTATTTGATAGAAGTGGGTGGAGGTAGTTTAGAAATTAAGTCAACTTTTGCTTTATCAACCTCTATTCCTGTCTTAGATACTATATGTCCTAACACAATTCCTTCTTGAACCATGAAGTGGCTCATTTTCTAGCTTAAAACTAAATTAGTCGCAATATATCGTTGCAAAATTCTTTTCAAATTATTAAGGCAACTCTCAAAAGATTCTCTAAAAATCAAAACATCATCCATGAATATTTTCAAAAAATCTTCTATCATGTTTGAAAATATCGACATCATGCACCTTTGAAAGGTTGCAGGTGTATTACATAATTCAAAAGACATTCTACGAAAAGCAAAAGTTCCATAACGACATGTGAATGTGGTCGTTTTCTGATCTTCTAGGTAGATTGCTATCTGATTATATCCCATGTATCCATCTAGAAAACAAAAATATTGTTGGCCAGCATGTTTCTCCAAGATTTGTTCAATAAAGGGTAATGGGAAGTAGTCTTTTCGAATGGTTGTATTGAGTTTTCTATAGTCTATACAGACATGCCACCCAATGAAAAGTTGTGTTGGTACTAGGTTCCCATGGTCAGTGCGAACAACTGTGAGTCTAGATTTCTTTGGAACAACTTGTCTAGGACTCACCCAATGGCTATCAGAAATAGGATAAATAATACCCATATCTAACCATTTAATTACCTCTTTCTTGACTACTTCTTGCATATTAGGGTTGAGCCATCTTTGCATTTCTCGAGTTGGTTTGGCATTATCTTCAGTATAAATATGGTGCATACATATTGATGGACTAATGCCTTTTAAATCGGCAACAGTCCAACCTATGGCCTCCTTATATGTTTTCAAAATATCTACTACTTGATCTTCCTATTCATAAGTTAGGTCAGAAGCAATGATCACTGGTAGGATTTTCTTTGATCCTAGAAATACATACTTATGTGTTTCAGGCAAAGATTTTAGTTCAAGTTGTAGTAGGGCTTGAATTGAAGGATGTAATGATTTAATTTTTTGCTCAGGTAAGGTTTTAATTTTCATCGACCAAGATAATGTATGTGATGGGTGAGGTGAATCAAGCAGGGCATTCACCTCCTGGTCTAGGATTTCTTTGACAAGTTTATTCAGAAGATCATTCTTGAGTAAATCTAAGGAGGAATCAGATTTAACTATCTCATCTATCTGTTCAATTACAAAGCAGTCTTCCTCCTCTTGAGTGTACTTAGAGGCATTAAAAATATAAATTCTTATCTTTTGATACCCAAAAGAAATGTCCATGGCTCCTATCTTATAATTGATACTAGCATTGGCAGTAGCTAGGAATAAATGACCTAGAATTATGAGATTTTGATTCAACTCTTGAGATGGTTCCATATCAAGTATGAGAAAGTCTACTAAAAAATAATATTTATCTACTCTAACTAAAACATCCTCAATTAAACCACGTGGTATTTTTATAGATCTATCAGCTAGTTACAAAATAACCGATATCGATTTAAGTTTTTCTATCCCAAATTTTTCATAAACCGAGGTTGGAGGTAGGTTCACACTAGCTCCTAAGGCTAATAATGCTCAATTAAAGGTTATGCCTCCTATAACACATGAAATTAATGAAGCACTAGGATCTTTTATTTTCTGAGAAAATGGGTCTAACAGGGCTGCACTTACATCCTCAAATAGCATAATTATTTTAGTTCGTGGCTCATGCTTTTGAGTACAAAATTTTTTAAGAAATTTGGCATAAGTTGGGACATGCTGAATTGCATCAAGAAGGGGTAAATTAATATAAACTTATTTAAATAGTTTCATTAACTTCTTATTGCGTGTTTCTTGCTTTTTATGGGAAGAGCCTGCTTCTAAGGTTTGAGAGAACGGGCCTTTGGATTTATATGTTTTGGATAACTTATCTATTCTCCTCTTTTCTTTATCGATCTCATTAGAACTAGTATCAGTATTAGTTCTAAACTTAGGTTCTTTAATGTGGTTAGCTTCAGCACTAACCTCTTCTTCTAAATTTTTTCTTGGTTTGCATCAGTACTAGCCTTTATCACCTGATCCTAGTATGGATCCTTAAGAATTCTACCACTTTGGAGTTTAAAAATTGCTTTAGCATTCTCTAATTGGGGATTCTTAGGTGGAATGATGGGTTGATGACTAAATCCAGATGGTTGGTGGACATTGGATGGATTGTTTTTAGGATTAGCAATCAGTTGGCTTGGTAACTGTCCTGGTTCTCTCCTTATACTAGACTCAGCTAATTATCCTATTTGAGCTTCTAGCCTAGCGATGGATTGTTATTGATTTAGAATTGATTGTTCTTGAGATAGGATTAATTGTTGCAGCTGGTTAAATCAATCATCGACTAGATTAGTCTGTTGAGGAGGTGGGTATGAGGGCTGATTATAATGTGATGGCTATAAAGATTGACTAGGCTGATCTCTATTATAGGCATAGTTCTGGTATTGGGATCTATTCTGATAATTTTGCATTGGTGGAGTTTGGGTCTGAGCCTGAGTCTGTTGTGGTTTCCAAAAAAAATTAGGATGATTTCTCTAGCCTAGATTATATATGTTTGAAAATGGGTCATTGACCGATTTGGAGTAACCTTGAGTAGTTTGAACTTGTTCTTGGATGAAGGAGGGGAACTATGCAGCACTCACATTATGAGTTGAGCTAGCACAAATAGAATAAATCTCCTGATAATTGAAAGGTGATGTATATTGTGCAGGAGATTGTTGGCCTAGGTTTAGGAATTGATCTAATTTTTGGGCAAGAAGGTTGACTTTATTTACTAGATTCATGTCAGTCTTAGAACTTAGTTCTAGATGTTTGATTTCATACATTCTTGCCCATTTTTGATAAAAAATTAATTTTTTATAAGAGGATAATAAAGCATGGTTAATCAAATTTTCACTTAGGGTTTCAAACAAGGTATAAGCTTCATCCTCACTTTTACTCATAAATGCACCTCCACAAGATGCATCTACCATTTGTCTGTATTATTCTTCTAAACCTTCATAGAAAGCTTGGATAATTTGCCACTTAGATAGACCATGGTGTGGGCATTTTCTAAGAAGTTTCTTATGTCTTTCTCATGATTCATGAATTTATTTCCCTAGAAGCTGAGAAAATCCAGTGATAGCTCG
This sequence comes from Cocos nucifera, assembly GCA_006176705.1. NCBI lineage: Eukaryota > Viridiplantae > Streptophyta > Magnoliopsida > Arecales > Arecaceae > Cocos > Cocos nucifera. The sequence continues at coordinate 30,003 of QRFJ01006010.1, read as the reverse complement.
CCTCATAGTGTTGGTTCGACCTATGGGATAAAATTTCTTAAGAAATTTATGTTGCATCTCTGCCCATGTTTGAATTGATTTTCCTATTGTGCCAAGCCAATACTTGGCTTTATCTTTTAATGAGAAAGGGAATAAGGTCAGTCTAAGGGCATCATCAGAAAAATTCTGAATTTTAACCATAGAGCAGATTTTTAAGAATTTATTCAGATGCTTGTAAGGGTCTTCATTGGTGTTCCTATAGAAAGATGGGAGCATCTAGATTGTGGTCGACTTGATTTCATAATGGCTAGTAGGGATATCTAGTAATTGGATGTAAGTCGATGGGTTATAGGTAGAAGGAATAAAGTATTCCTTCATCTGCCTACATGGTTCTCCAATATTTTCAGCCATTTAATTTTCAGGTTTATATGAATCAATCATTCAATCTTAAGATTTGGTTTAACTAGATTAGGTAATAGCAATCTTTTATCGTGCATGTACTAGTGCAATCCTAATTTAAAATTTTTTTATAAATATTTTTTTTTATTTTTTTAATATTTTTTAGAGAGAAAAAAAGGAAAGAGAAAGAAGGGAGTTCTAAGGAGGAGTCCTAAGGAGTCCTAAATCTAGAGACAATAGAGAAGAATTAATTATATTTATGTTTAATATTAATTAGCAAATAAGTTAGACAAGCAATTCTGACTAAGGATTGTCCTAGATCTATATAGCTCACAACTGCCAAGGTCACCTTCAAGTCCTCCAAGTAGAGAATAAGCTAATCAACTAGCCAGATAAGTGTATAGTCGGTGGGAGTCCCCCCGTTGCTTGCCTTAGACACCAATTGTGCTTGGCCAGGTAAGCTAACATAACCAATTATAAACCACCTTCCTTCGGGACATGATCCTTGAACCACTTTTCTTAAACACTAGTTATGTTGACTAACCCTAACATGGTCCAACTCTTAGGATTTCTTGTCCTATTGAGCTCAAGTTTGTAAGGCAGATATCAAATTGATTATAATTTAGAGGCTTAGGTCAATGATGGATGTAAGTTGGTTGTTTGTGGGCTAAGAAAGGATAATCAAATCTCCAACATATCTTGTTTAATTGGGTTGTGCCCTTAATTTGATTTAATATGTATATGTACAAAATTTTTTTTCAAGCAAGAGGTTCTATACAATTTAAACTAGATACATGCAACTATTGAGTTTTGAGAAGCTTACCTTGCCTCCAGTAATCATCAAAAAAAATAAAAAATAAAAATAAAACTAATATGATGCATACTCTAAGCAGTTAGGATTTCTAATCTTGTCATGAGATTTTTAATTAGATTTAAGTAGATAATTTTTAATTAATTTAAAAATAAAGTAAATAATAATAAAAAAAATTTAGAGTTTAAGATTGATCTCATCAAATAGGTTTAGAAGTTTCCTCCTTACCCTAATCTCTTTGTTCCTCTTTTTTTTCTTCTTTTTTCTATCTGCAAAATAAATAAGAAAAAATTAGTAAATAGTAATAAAAAAAATCAAAGAAATCAAAAATTTTAATAATTTTTTTATACCTCCTCAGCAACGATGCCAAAAAATTGATAGATCGCGATACCATCGTTAAAATATCGTAATTACCAGTTTAGTTCGACTTCTTTTGAATGGATTTGTTTTTCTTTTTCCTTAACTAAACTTTTCCTTTCTTTCAAAAGAGCATCTTGTTCAATCAATATTTTGATTTTTTTCTTGAACCAAAAGGTTTTTTTCTTTTAAAAGATCTTCTTTTTCACTTAAGATTTTATTTTTCTCTTCAGCCAAAGAAAGATTAGACTTTTTAATCTCTTTGCTTTTTAGCCTTAGCATTTTGAATTTATGCATTAAATCATTAAAGGCCTCAAACAACTCATCAAAAGTAAAATTGAAAGAGTTATTAATATTTACCTAATCGTCATTGGCCATGAGGTAAGGATTTGCAATACATTCTTTCTCTTCTTTACTTTGCTCCTTCTTAATTGAATCTTTCTTCTTTTTTTGTTTCTTGTTCTTCTTCTTCTTCTTTTTCTCATGAGCTATGAGGCAAATATTAGGATGAGCTTCCTTCTCTTCTTGAGAGTTCAATTCTTCTTTTTCATTTGCTTCCTCAAAGATTATTTTCAATTTTTTTCATACTTCTTTGGCTGAAATGCAAGAAGAGATCAAGTTAAATTCATTAAAGTCCAAAAAGCAATAAAGCATGTTCATGGCTTTAGCATTTAGTTGGATTGTTTCTTTATCAATAATCAATGTATTGTGTGTGTGGGTCATTGACAATAATTCTCCATAAATTATAGTCATGTACTTGTATGAATATTTTCATCCTAGGTAAGTTTAAGCCATTAAAAAGTGGAGGTCTATTTATGGAATGGCCTTTATTAAAAAGATATTTCATTTTGGATTATCAATATCTTTAGCTCTTGACCGTTAGATCAACAACCAATAATAGAGTACATACTCTAATACCACTTGTTGCCTAAGGATGGGTACCCAAGAGGGGAGGGGAATTAGATATTTAAAAATTTTAGACTTTAATTATGCTAAATTTTAATGATATGTGCTTAGTAAAATAAAGTAAAATACAAGTATAGATAAAGAACAATAGAGATGAAACTATACAAATACAAACACCAAGCTTTTATAGTGGTTCGGCACCAAACTCGGTACCTACATCCACTCTCCAAGTAAATTACTTGAAAATTCAACTATAATTCACAACTAGAATTACAGTCTAATATTTTTTGGACTCATAATTAAATTTACTTAATTTTTTTTGATTTACCAATCAAAATCGTACAAGATTATTTTTCGGTCAGCCCGTTAAATTTTCCTAGATCACCAACTAAAATCTCATAAGTGATTATTTTTCTATGGGTTAACAATCAATCCCAATTGGTTTTAATCTTGGCTCACCAATTAAACCACTATAAATGTCCAACTCAAGGCTTGGACCAATCCAAATTTCTCATCCCAAGAAACTTGAAGTATAATAAACCTAAGAATGAATACAAAACATTAAGTTTAAAAAAATAAAATTCTTTGAAAGATCGGAAGAAGTTTGAATGATGATAGTTGAACGCTTGACTTCTTCTTGAATGCTTGAGTGATAGTGAAGCTCCTTGATTCTTAACTTGAACACTTTCTTACTTCACTTCACTCTTGCTCTTATTTGTTTGAGGATGATTTATAGTGAAAGGATAAAGAATAATTCTGAAAATAGCTCCTTCTCTTCTCTTTTTAGCTCACTCCTTTTGGTTTTTCAATGAATACTCAATAAAACACTCCAAAATTTCTTAACAATGCTCCAAAGATTTTCTTATATATCCTTAAGATTTTCTATCATTTAATTTATTTAGGATGTCTTCAAAAAATGATCTAGCCATCAGAAATAAGAAAATAACTGGTAGAAGACATATGGGACAAAAAGACTGCAAATCTATGGAACTAGCCATTATAATGAGTTTAGTCAATTAAGTTTCTCTGAGTCAACTAAGGCTTAGTCTACTTAATCTAACTTAATCTACTAAGTGGATAAAGCTTAAAAATCTGTCTTGCTATCCTATTGTTGTTCTCTGAGACTGAGTCGACTAACTTCCAGACTTGTCGACTAAGTCATCTAGATCTTGAAATTTGATCTTTCTATACTTTCTATCTTCTGTTGTCTTCTAAGATTGAGTCGACTAACCTTCGGACTTAGTCGACTAAGTTTTCTAAATCCTGAAACTTGACTTTTCGTCATTAAATACATAGTCGACTAAAACTTTTACTTGGTTAACTCAAATTGCGTGCCATGAAGTTTTCAACAGCCCTTCTTCTTTAATTTTATTTGTAGGCTAGACTAGCTTTCTAAACTTGATTTAACTCTCACTAACTATCATTTTTAAGGTATGTCAAGTCTAGATTTTCTTCAAGAATCTTTTGATTGGTGGTGCTCTATTAAATTTATAAAAATCACTTGGGACAAGGTGAATACTTGAAATTTAAACTACACGTCCTCAAAAATAAAGTTAGACTTTATAACTTATACTCAAAACTCTTTGTCTTCATCAAAATCAATCTTTAGGTCAACAAATATATGGATCAAGCCAAGGCTTGCTTCCATAGGACATGCAAACTTTACTATGAGAAAAGATAAAATTTTTATAAGAGGAGATCATACTCTCTCAACCCCCATATATTAATTTCTATCTCTTAACAAGAAGCATACTTCTTTACAAAGCTGTATCTCTAAGAAACCTCCTATAGCTCTGACTACTGTCTGATAGTTTGCCTAAAGTACTATTGCTATGCCTCCACTCTCTACCGGCTTCTCATGGCTAGTGCTTGCCACACACATCTGCTATAGGCCATCAGGGCCCTTTTAAAGGCCACAAATATGAGTACAACATGATCTAAGACTCCTGATAGGACCCAAACAAGTCACTAGCTCATTTGATCAAGCCTACTCATGTTCCAAGCCATTGGATTGCACTTCTACATAAAGATCAGAGCAAACAAACCCTATAGACCATGTGAAATGGTCGTGAGTTGTTAAGCAGTCCACGTAGAGGCATGAACCACATGAAAACTGAAAGGAAAAATATGTTATTGGTTCACAATCAAAAGCTAGGAAAAGGTGAATAGATTTAATTAAAAAACTTTTTCATATCAAATATGAAGGGTTACCTTGATTTTACAGTAGAAAAATAAATAAAAAACCAAGACTTTTCAAGTTTGATGCTTTGCATGATCTGAATGTGTAGATCCTCTACTTCGCGTGCATGCCAAACTCAGCAGGAACGAAGGATGAAGATCTTCGCTGAAGGAAAATCTTGAGATCAAATCTCAAGCAAGAGCGGATGCTCCATGCTTGGGGATCACCACGTTAGAGGAGAAGAAGGCCCAAAGAGAGGATGGCCAAGAAGTTGGAACGCTCAAAAGAAGGGGATGCCCAACCTATGCTCATGCCCACCTTTTGCTCTCTTGATCTATCTTTCTCTCTTGATTACCTCAAGATTGTATATCTCATATGCCTAAGGGTCCCCTTAATTTATAGACAAAGAGTCCTAAGTTTGGTCAAAATCTTATTTTGGATAGGACTCATGTTTATTTAAACTTAAGAAATCCTAAATCAATTAGAAGAGGTGCCAACTCATGGATTCTATCCACTGAAGTGCCAACTCACGGATCCTATCCACAAGCAGCATGCCCTAGGAGAGAGGTGCCAATCCCAATGCCCCCTACTCCCTATTGGTTGGCTATGATGATAGATAATCCCTAGTTTATGTGGCTTAGTGAGCCTAATCTAATTAGGTTCAAGTTTAGGTTCAATCTGAATCTAATTCGAATTTGATTCAAACAAAATTTGAAAGGCTGCTGAATCTAATCTAATTAGGATTTAGGTGCAAGTCTAGCTTGACCAATTAAACCAATTAGCCATAAATAAATTAAACCTACACATCATGTCAAGTACTAGCTTGACATAGTCAACATTTAATTCCATATAACCTATAACTTAATTCTCAATTAAGTAAATCCATATGCTTAATCAAGTCTCATACTTTGTTTGACTTGGTGCATGACTCCATAAGCTTGTCACTGTCCAACAGTGAATGGAGTGACAAAATACTAGCCATTCTTTTTAACTAAAAGGAAAACAACGACCTTATTAGTATATAATTATTTAATCATAAAGATTTAGAATTTAGCTAAAGTCCTCAATTTGATATGTACCCACTATGAAACCAGGAGATTCATCATAATTCAATTTTGAACTAGATCGTGAAAACGAGATAACATTATTATTAGCTGGATTATACAAACCCACTCATCTATGTGTTAGATATATGTGCCCTAGAAGCCAGAATTGGCTGACACTTGTAATACACTTCTAGGGGCAAAATTGTAATTTTGACTATAATTAATAAAATGGGTTATTTTCTATCACACATGTGTATTTAGTGTCTGTGATACATCCTTTGAGTTAATGGTAATGATAATTCATATTTTCAAGAGTTGAAAATTTAAGACATGAATAATCATTATTAACTCATAAACAGCTCCCGACCATAGGATCATCACGAGGATGGTGATTGATCCGGAAGGTTGGTGTACGATCGCTTCTCTTTAGTAGATGAGTCTTGAGTCTACGGTGTGGAGACACCGGAGCGAGAGTACAGGTACTCGTTAGAGAACGAGGGCACTGAGCGTGACCACCTCGAGTAGTCATTAGGGAAGTCTACCTTCTCGTCAATGACTGACTCGATGCTGCAGTAGTGTGTCTGGTTCTTTGACCTGAGATGCATCGGCAGTTCACCTTGAGGGTGTTATAGTTTGACTACACCATTACTCGGTCTCCTAGCCATATGGAACCCTGAGGTGTATGTTGGCTATAGCATGTTCATTGTAGGAACTGGATTGCATCAAGATGGGATCTATCTACCTCGGTGGTAGAGGAGTAGCCCTATGATGATCATGAGAATCAAGTCCTGAAGCCCATGGCCATGGCAGAGTGAAATAATAGAAAGAGTTTCTATTTAGATTTTCACATTGGACTCGAATCGAATGATTACATCATATGACAGAGACTAGGGTTTGACGAGTTCACCTTAACCCTAATCTGATCGGGGCTCAAGATAGAAGAACTGAATCACACAGGTAGCTGCACCAAGAGGTTCGCATTCAGCTCTGATGGGTTGCCACCATATACTGCTAGGTGTCACTGGTGGATTTTGGGAGCAATTAGAATGATTTAGATGATCGATCATTCTAGCTGTTCGAATCAGAAGAGTTCTGATCCATCGAAAGGAGTTTCGATGATGTCGATGATAGAGATCATGACATATCCCATTACCATACAGAACTGAACCTAACTGGGTCACACAAACAAGGGTTTGAATCTGGTGATCATCAATTGAACTGATCTAGTTCAATTGATCTGAATGAGATTCAATTAGGTTCAAGGAAATCGTGCTAGCACTCGATTGAACCTAACGTTCTTCTTTTACTATCATAAATAAGTTGTCCTGACTGAGCCAAAGGAGTTTGTGCTCAATCAGAGGCCTTCATATGGTCTGACTGGAGGTTGTCCAAGTCAGAATAGGTTGTCTTATTTGTAAGACATTACCTGCCATTTTTGGTCACCTGCCATTTCTTGTTCTTTGACTTTGGTCAAAAGTCTACCTTTGACTGGTCAAACGTTGACCATTGACCCTTTGACTTTTGACCACATGTCATGCACCTATTGGAGAGCTGGTGGGGGCTTGTCCCCCTGCCAGAACCTGGCAAGGAGAAGGGCGCACGCCAAGGGTGGCGTGAGCCCAAGTAGGAGGCGCCTAGGAGTCCTTGTTGGACAAGGACTCCATCCTCCCTTTTGGATTCCAATCAGAGTTCTACTAAGAATCCAGTTTGACTGGTCTTAGGCACCCTCTAAGGAGGAATCCAGGGGTCTCTATTCCCAACCAATCAGATTTAGATCTGATTTCACAAAGGGTTGTGATTGGTTGGGAGGAAGATGGAGTTGGATCACAAGCTTAGTCTATAAATAAGACCCTGCGCCCAACCCTGAAAAAAAAGTGAATTGAAGCAATTTCCCCACGCCCCAAGGCTGCCTCTCCCCTCCTTTCTCCATGCCATACTCTCTTCTCCCCTTGCTCTCCACGTCCAAAAGTGTTTTGGATTTGGTTTGGTGCGATTCAGATCAAGGAAAGGCGATCAAAAGCAAGAAGGCTGCGCTGCTGCAAAAGGACGACTGCAGATCTTCAAAAGGAGTTTTGAAGATCCTCCAGATCAGATCCAGATCTGATTTTTGGAGGTGTGATAGAGAAGAAGAGGATCTCCAGATCCAACCCGAGTGGATACCGGTAGAGGCCAGGCGCTTGCGTGGCTAAGATCCAGAACCTTCCGCTGCAAACAGGATCATCAACAGGGTAATAGGATTACCCTATTCAGGTAAATTGAATGTTGATTTAATTTATCCTTTTCATTTTAATTTTTATTATTAAAATAATAAGAATCAGATCTGAAGCATCCCTGATCTGATACAGATCTAAGAGAAAAATTTTTGAAATATATCTCTTGATCTGATCAGATCTGAACGAACCTGGTCAGGGAAATCAGGATTTCCCTTCAAGTGGTATCAGAGCCATGGTTCTAAAAATAGTTTAGATCTGATTTTTAATTTTATTTTAATTAAAAATAACGTGATTTCAGATGTCACATGAGATGTGATCAGATCTGAAATCAGAAAAAATTAAAATTAAATGATTTGGATCTAAGAACATGAAGATATGCATGACTAGTTCTAGAATAGAATAGTTCTATAGAATAGTTTTGCATGTCTTTGATTTAATATGATTAAATCATATTTTAGATCTTCTTATTTACTGTTTTCTGATATTATAAGTGTTATAATAACATCTGATAAACAGCAAATAAAAATTATTTAATTTTAAATATCATATGAGATATGATAGATGCATGACTAGACTAGTTGTAGAATAGTTCTACATAATTGTCTAGATTAGAATTTATTTTGATTAGATCAATTTAAATCTAATTTTTCAGATTATTATGTGATAATTTAGATCTGAAAACATGCATGATTATGATACATGAGATGTATGCAAAATATGCCATTGATTAGATCTAAATTTGTATATGAGATATATGATATAGATCTATAACTGTTTTGTAGTATTGACATGTTCCTGATTAAGGCGTTCCTCTTGGCCGTCCGGTCATAAGAACGAAGAAGGGTTTAAAGGCCCTCTCTTCCCATTCGATGGGGTGTTCTTATGATGTGTAGGGGTGCTGCGTGTTCGTCCTTAATCAGAAACCCAAAACTTACTTTCTGCAAAACCCTAGATCCTGAAACCCTAGGATTTATTGTGCATATTTTGTTTATGAACCCTAACTTAATTAAGAATTAAGTTTATGGAATATTAATTAGGTCTAAAATTGAGAATTTCAGATCTAAGACATATTCATAATACTGGGTTCGGGCTTGGGTAGCTCAATTAGGTCTAAGCGGTTGATCAAACCGAATCAAGAGTTGGTTAGATGGGATCAACAATGCTTAAATTGACCAGCCTAATAGGATTAAGTCTGGGTCAAGATCGAGTCACGATCAAGCAAGACCTAATTAGGCTCAGAGGTTAGAGTCTGGATTGTAGGCTAACCCAATTGGTTCTGACTCAACAATTTGGTGTCTAAGGTAAGTTTGGCACAGACGACCGACTGGTTTTTAATTGGAAGCTACTCGACCTGAATGCGTTCTTGTGCGAGTTAACGGCATATTCCTTCCACCGGTCTCACTTACCTGGCCATATCTGTTGACACAGTTCTGATCTGAGGTGGTCAATAATCCGAGCTGACCCATGCCACTAGGTTAGTCATAATTGTTATGACTAAGCCAAGTCTAGTTTAATGAGACCTGAATCAATTCTCCCTAAGAAAAGATTAAGTCCGAGGTCTTCCACCATTGTAGACGTGCGGGCCCTTCCCGGGGTTGATTGTTCTCGGCTGGATACAGTGGCTCAGTTGCACCGGGAAGACGCAACCATGTCTATTAGGCATTGGATGCTATGGGCTGGAGGATGAGTTGGGCTCAATATTCCGGATACGGTGAGAGACCCAATTAGGAACCCAGTCTATGCAAATGGTGGGTCTGACTTAACTAAGGAGTGGATCAATATTCCGGATACGGTGAGATTCATGAATTAGAGACCAAGTTTGGGTGCACCATGATTAGAGAATCATTGAACAAGAGTTGTTCACTCATTGGCTAACCCATCACCAATAACTGTTAGGTGAGGTGATGAGTCAGTTGGTGAGACCGCACCACCCACTAGAAATCATCAATCGCGGAGATTTTCGCATCTCTACAGAGGGAGTGTAGGGATCCGAGAAAATAGTGGGAGCTAATTTGTTTAAAAATAAAATCCCTAAACAAATTGGTCAAGTCAAAATTACAGTATCTAACTAGAATCTTTGACTCTCTACAGGAAAATGTCTGCGTCCAACCCACTGGCACGTATCCTAGACACACATAGACTGACTGGACCCAATTATAAAGATTGGCTCAGGAACTACAAAATTGTTTTGGGTTCAGAGAAGTTAACACATGTTTTGGACCAGGACCCTCCCACCTTACCAGCTCGTCCATCCACTGAACAGAGAGCGTCTCTGGAAAAATGGATTGACGAAGACAATAAGGCCAGATACTACATGTTGGGCTCGATGTCTGATGAGCTCCAGCGCCAACATGAAGATATCGGGACTGCTCGCCAAATGTTGGCTCACCTGCAGGAGATGTTTGGTGAACAGAGTCGCGCAGCCAAATATCAAGTCACGAAACGACTTTTTAAGGCTAAGATGCGTGATGGGCAGTCAGTCCAAGATCACTGTCTGACAATGATCAAGGACATGGAAGAGCTTGAGAAGCTCGGTGTGAAGTTGGACTTGGACTTGCAGAATGATATTATTCTGCAATCCTTGACTGATGCATATGGGCAATTCATCATGAATTACCACATGCATAAACTTCAAAATTCCTTGGCCGAGTTGATGAATATGCTGGTTACCGCTGAGCTTTCTATGAAAGGTTCTAAAGGCTCAGTTCTTGCTATGGAACGGACTTCTTCCAAAAGAAAGTCTTATGGAAAGAAAAAGAAGTCTGTGAAAAAGCAAAAGGTAGAAGGATCAAAGAAGAAGAAGGCAGAACCGAAGAAGAAGGTCGATGGCAAAGGAAAGTGTTTCCATTGCAACAGCGACGGCCATTGGAAGCGGAACTGCCCTACTTACCTGGCCACCCTAAAGAACAAGAAGGAAGGTCCTTCTGGAGGTATGCTCGTTATTGAGTCTAACCTTACGGTTTCTTCTGCATCCAGTTGGGTGCTTGACTCTGGTTCTAGTGCTCATCCTATGCACTTCTATGCAGGGTCTTGAGGATAGCAGGAGGCTGAGGGATGGAGACATGATCCTACGCGTCGGTAATGGAGCAAGAGTTGCTGCAGTAGCCGTGGGAACATACCCTCTTCGATTACCATCTGGTTTAGACTTAGTTTTGAAAAGACTGTTATTATTGTGCCTGCAGCTAGCAGGAATTTGATTTCTGTTTCATGCTTAGCACAAGAAGGTTATGTGATCACCTTCTTTAAGGACCATTGTAACATTCTTTATGAAAGAAATAAAATTGCAAATGGTTTCCTTATTAATGGTCTTTATCAGCTACATATTGATGTACCTGTTCTAACTATCGAGCAAAACGTGAATGCCAAACGACCTAGGGATAGTCCAAACGACAGATATCTATGGCACCTGAGATTAGGTCATATAGCAGAAGATAGGATCAACAAATTGGAGAAAAATGGGCTATTGAGTCCATTGACTTCCGAGTCATATCCAACTTGTGAATCTTGTCTTCAAGGCAAAATGACTAAACTCCCTTTTGTTGGACATGGGGAGAGGGCCACAGATCTCCTTGCCCTAGTACATACTGATGTGTGCGGCCCATTCGATGTGCCGGCTAGAGGCAATTTTGTCTACTTCATTACCTTTACCGATGATCTGTCTAGGTATGGGTATGTGTATCTTATGAGACACAAGTCTGAAGCTTTTGAAAAGTTCAAAGAATTCAGACATGAAGTAGAAAAACAAACTGGAAAACCCATTAAGGTTCTTCGATCAGATCGAGGAGGTGAATACCTTAGCCGGGAATTCCTAGACTATCTTAAGGAAAATGGCATAGTCTCTCAATGGACTCCACCAGGAACACCTCAACTCAACGGGGTTTCAGAACGGAGAAATCGGACTCTATTGGATATGGTTCGATCCATGATGAGCTTCACAGACCTCCCAGATTTTCTTTGGGGACATTCATTATTAACTTCAATCTTATCTTACTGAATAGGGTTCCCTCTAAAACCGTTCCTACCACACCGTATGAGATATGGCACGGTAAGAAACCAAGTCTGAGTCATCTCAGAATTTGGGGTTGTCCGGCTCATGTCAAAAGACAACAAGCGGACAAGTTAGAGTTTAGGTCCTTTAGAGCTCGATTCATAGGATATCCTAAAGAGTCATTAGGATACTATTTCTACATTCCAGAAGACCACAATGTGATTGTGAGTCGACATGCCATATTTCTTGAAAAATAGTTTATTCAAGATAGTGGCATTGGAAAGCAGATTAAGCTTGATGAGAAAGTCTCACAAGCAGAAAGAGCTAAGGACCAAGTGGAACCAAATCAGGTTGAGCCAATAAGAACACTACCTCCTCCACCTCGTAGATCGGAAAGAGTTTCCCGTCCCCCTGAAAGATACTTAGGTATTATTTCAGAGGATGTAGAGGAAATGTTCCTCATAGGTAATGGTGCTCATGGTGATGATCCCAAAACCTACAACGAGGCGATATCAGATATCGACTCCGAGAAATGGCTTGAGGCAATGAAGTCAGAGATCGACTCGATGCACTCAAACCAAGTCTGGACCTTGGTAGATCCACCAGAAGGTATAGTACCTATTGGGTGTAAATGGATCTTCAAGAGAAAGATTGGTGCAGATGGGAATGTGGAGACATTCAAGGCTAGACTAGGTGGCAAAAGGTTATAGTCAACGTGAAGGCATTGACTATCAGGATACCTTTTCCCCAGTAGGCTATGCTAAAATCCATCCGCACATTGCTTGCTGTTGCAGCCTATTTCGATTATGAAATATGGCAAATGGACGTGAAAACGGCATTCCTAAATGGATATCTTGAGGAAGATATCTATATGGAACAGCCGCTAGGTTTCACATCCAGTGATACTGATCACAAGGTTTGCAAGCTGCAAAGGTCCATATATGGACTTAAGCAAGCATCTCGGAGCTGGAACACTCGTTTCAATGATGTGATCAAAAAGTTTGGTTTCATCAAAAATGAAGAGGAACCATGTGTTTTCAAAAGGGTCAGTGGGAGCGCTGTTGTCTTCCTCGTATTGTACGTGGATGACATCCTCCTTATTGGGAATGATATTCCCATGTTGACATCAGTCAAGATGTGGTTGTCTAAGGAATTCTCCATGAAAGACCTAGGTGAAGCATCCTTTATTCTAGGAATTAAGGTCTATAGGGATAGACCGAATAGGATGCTAGGACTTTCACAGAAGATGTACATAGAGGAAGTACTAAAGAGGTTTAGTATGGAAAACTCTAAGAGGGGATTAATACCCTTCAGACATGGTATTCATCTTTCCAAGAAGATGTGCCCCAGCACACCTGAGGAAATAGAACGCATGAGCAAGATCCCTTATGCTTCTGCAATAGGGAGCCTCATGTATGCCATGCTATGTACACGACCTGATATAGCCCATGCTGTGAGTGTCACAAGCAGATATCAGTCAAATCCAGGTGAAGAACACTGGACTTCTGTGAAATGTATCCTTAAGTACTTGAGAAGAACTAAGGATATGATGTTGGTCTTTGGTAATGGAGAACTCCTGGTCCAGGGATACACAGACTCGGACTTCATGTCCGATATAGATGATCGAAAGTCGACATCTGGAAGTCTGTTTGTGTGCAATGGTGGAGCTGTCAGCTGGAAGAGTTCCAAGCAAACTGTGATAGCAGATTCCACCATGGAAGCAGAATATATAGCTGCATCAGAGGCTGCAAAGGAAGCGTTCTGGTACAAGAAGTTTGCTGCAGAAATTGGAGTAATGCCATCAGATGCCATTCCTCTTTACTGCGACAACAATGGCGCCATAGCCCTTGCTAAGGAGCCGAGGTCTCACCAGAAGTCCAAGCACATTGAGCGGCGATATCATCTCATCCGCGATTACCTTGAGAAAGGTTACGTTGAGGTCAAGAGAGTCAACTCCACAGATAATGTGGCAGACCCACTTACAAAGCCGTTGGGCCAGCAGAAGATCGAAGCCCACCTTGAGAAGATGGGACTTAGACTTGTAGCCAATTGGCTTTAGGACAAGTGGGAGATTGTTAGATATATGTGCCCTAGAAGCCAGAATTGGCTGACACTTGTAATACACTTCTAGGGGCAAAATTGTAATTTTGACTATAATTAATAAAATGGGTTATTTTCTATCACACATGTGTATTTAGTGTCTGTGATACATCCTTTGAGTTAATGGTAATGATAATTCATATTTTCAAGAGTTGAAAATTTAAGACATGAATAATCATTATTAACTCATAAACAGCTCCCGACCATAGGATCATCACGAGGATGGTGATTGATCCGGAAGGTTGGTGTACGATCGCTTCTCTTTAGTAGATGAGTCTTGAGTCTACGGTGTGGAGACACCGGAGCGAGAGTACAGGTACTCGTTAGAGAACGAGGGCACTGAGCGTGACCACCTCGAGTAGTCATTAGGGAGTCTACCTTCTCGTCAATGACTGACTCGATGCTGCAGTAGTGTGTCTGGTTCTTTGACCTGAGATGCATCGGCAGTTCACCTTGAGGGTGTTATAGTTTGACTACACCATTACTCGGTCTCCTAGCCATATGGAACCCTGAGGTGTATGTTGGCTATGAGCATGTTCATTGTAGGAACTGGATTGCATCAAGATGGGATCTATCTACCTCGGTGGTAGAGGAGTAGCCCTATGATGATCATGAGAATCAAGTCCTGAAGCCCATGGCCATGGCAGAGTGAAATAATAGAAAGAGTTTCTATTTAGATTTTCACATTGGACTCGAATCGAATGATTACATCATATGACAGAGACTAGGGTTTGACGAGTTCACCTTAACCCTAATCTGATCGGGGCTCAAGATAGAAGAACTGAATCACACAGGTAGCTGCACCAAGAGGTTCGCATTCAGCTCTGATGGGTTGCCACCATATACTGCTAGGTGTCACTGGTGGATTTTGGGAGCAATTAGAATGATTTAGATGATCGATCATTCTAGCTGTTCGAATCAGAAGAGTTCTGATCCATCGAAAGGAGTTTCGATGATGTCGATGATAGAGATCATGACATATCCCATTACCATACAGAACTGAACCTAACTGGGTCACACAAACAAGGGTTTGAATCTGGTGATCATCAATTGAACTGAATCTAGTTCAATTGATCTGAATGAGATTCAATTAGGTTCAAGGAAATCGTGCTAGCACTCGATTGAACCTAACGTTCTTCTTTTGCTATCATAAATAAGTTGTCCTGTCTGAGCCAAAGGAGTTTGTGCTCAATCAGAGGCCTTCATATGGTCTGACTGGAGGTTGTCCAAGTCAGAATAGGTTGTCTTATTTGTAAGACATTACCTGCCATTTTTGGTCACCTGCCATTTCTTGTTCTTTGACTTTGGTCAAAAGTCTACCTTTGACTGGTCAAACGTTGACCATTCACCCTTTGACTTTTGACCACATGTCATGCACCTATTGGAGAGCTGGTGGGGGCTTGTCCCCCTGCCAGAACCTGGCAAGGAGAAGGGCGCACGCCAAGGGTGGCGTGAGCCCAAGTAGGAGGCGCCTAGGAGTCCTTGTTGGACAAGGACTCCATCTCCCTTTAGGATTCCAATGAGAGTTCTTCTAAGAATCCAGTTTGACTGGTCCAAGGCGCACTCTCCAAGTAGGAATCCAGGGGACTCTAATCCCACCAATCAGATTTAGATCTGATTTCACAAAGGGTTGTGATTGGTTGGGAGGAAGATGACTTGGATCACGCTTAGTCTATATAAGAAGACCCAGCGCCCAAGTGAAAAAAAGAATCAAGAAGCAATCTTCCCACGCCCCAAGGCTGCCTCTCTCCCCTTTCTCCACGCCATACTCTCATTCTCCCCTTGCTCTCCACGTCCAAAAGTGTTTTGGATTTGGATTGGTGCGATTTAGATCAAGAAAAGGAGATCAAAAGCAAGAAGGCTGCGCTGCTGCGAAGAACGACTGCAGATCTTCAAAAGGAGTTTTGAAGATCCTCCAGATCAGATCCAGATCTGATTTTTGGAGGCGTGATAGAGAAGAAGAGGATCTCCAGATCCAGCCCGAGTGGATACCGGTAGAGGCCAGGCGCTTGCGTGGCTTGATCCAGAACCTTCCGCTGCAAACAGGATCATCAACAGGGTAATAGGATTACCCTATTCAGGTAAATTGAATGTGATTTAATTTATCCTTTTCATTTAATTTTTATTAAATAAATAAGAATCAGATCTGAAGCATCCCTGATCTGATACAGATCTAAGAGAAAAATTTTTGAAATATATCTCTTGATCTGATCAGATCTGAACGAACCTGGTCAGGGAAATCAGGATTTCCCTGATCTGATACAGATCTAAGAGAAAAAATTTTGAAATCATCTCTTTCTCTCTTATTTTTCTTATGAAAAAATTCCTCAAATAATAAGAAGAAAAGGTCTTTCCAAGAAACCTTAAGAGAAGACCATTTTCTCTTCTTTTCTTCTCATCAGGACATGAACGATTCATGTCCAAAAGAAATCTCAATGCCCCAACTATTAGAGCACGCATCCACCCACACCCTTTTTTCTTTTTTTTTTGATTTTTTTCATTAAAAATCTTTGAAAAATATAGGCAAAAGAAGGTTAGAAAGAAGCCTTTAAGAGAAAACAATATTCTCTTACCTTTATCTCTACAAGACATCAACAATTGATGTCCTAATGAGGCCTCCATGCCCAACAACCCTGAGCACCCAACAATCCACACCCTCTCTCCACTTCTCTCAAAATTTTTCCAGAATATCGAGGTTTTTCTCATGCCAAATCAACATGAAAAGGAGGTGCCCAACTATATATGAAGACTAGGTCAAAATCCCTTGATTTAAGGAAAGATAAGAGGAGTTTTAGGGGGCGTCCAACTCTTGGATGCCTCCCCCTAAAACTTTGGCATGAAGATCATAAACTCATGCACAAAATCAGAAGGAAGAAAGGGTGAACAACACTAAGTGGCATGGAGAAAGTTGGCACAAAGAGGGAGGAGAGATTTTAGGGATTT
The DNA here is from genome assembly GCA_006176705.1 of Cocos nucifera. Taxonomy (NCBI): domain Eukaryota; kingdom Viridiplantae; phylum Streptophyta; class Magnoliopsida; order Arecales; family Arecaceae; genus Cocos; species Cocos nucifera. The sequence goes on along the minus strand of QRFJ01006010.1, from coordinate 13,082 downwards.
TGAAATTTCAAAACATTCTTAGTTTGACTCATTCAAACTAATTACCAAAAACCAATTTTCCGAGAAAGAATGGGATGTGCATGGACTCTACTTAGGCCTAAGAATTCTCACATAAAAACCAAAGGAAAGGTAGAAATAAATTTATGGCATGGGACCTTAGTGGCACAAGGGATTTGGAGTAGTCCAAGTCTAACTAGGACCCTCCAAATAAAACTAGGTCAAACCTTTTTAAACCCAAATAAACTTTGATTAATGCAACCTAATTAAAGGGTGATTCTAGTCCACTAGGAGCCCAATTAAATTAGATCAAATTAAATTTAAATCTATTTTAAATCTTAAATCAATTAAAAATTAGGTACACTCAAATCCTAGTCTAATAAAAAATTATTTTTCCTTATAATTGGCTTATCTCATAAATCAATTAGACTTAACCCAATTAAGTCCAAACTAATTTTAATTAAATCTAATTCAATTATACTTAATCTCAATCCAATTGCTCAATCAAATTAAATCAATTAGCAATCCTATTGCTAATCGATCCTCCTGCAATACTTGCACTTGATCGATCATCAATCGCATTGATGATTCGATCATTGAACGATTCTCAATCATCGATCAATCATTTGATCAGATAATAATCTTTAATATGTGTAACCTCATAGGTTTGAACCTAAGTCGATAGCATTCGAACCTATTTCTGTATCAATCAAAATGACCATCTAGCAATGGTACCTAACATTCGAATAGATCAAATGTATGCAAAGCAACATTTTGAGAATCCTGACCTATGGTTACCATATATTTCATCCATCTAATCAATAATGCTTAGGATGATATCGAGTTAGCTGTCAACACTCATATAAGTCATTCATATTATATTTCAAAATTTTGCAAATCTCGTGACTCCTCACAAGAATTATCCAGGCTTAGATTTTGCTAAATTAAAATATAGAGAGATATTCACTTCCTAAAGTTAATCAGGAGTGGTCAATCTCATCTTGACTCACACACCGACTCTATGAATGCTTGATTGTATCCAAAAATCTTTTGATCCTGTATTAAAAATATAGGTAGTCCAGCACCAAAGTAAGTGAGTTATTTGCAAGTCACCGTGGTGATCTCAAATCGGAGGGATACTTATATCCATTGGACTTAGCTAGCTACTCTTGATAGTAGAGTACTACATTAGTTATGTTCAGTGCAGATATACTCCTACATTCTATTTATATATCATACTAGTGTCACCACATCACTTGGTTATGAGGATAATCAATGCATATGACATACAGCGATCTACACTTGATATGTTATCATCATTATTAATAACTTATCATTTGGTCATGAATAATTTAAGAATCATCTGATAAATTCTACTTTATCAATTAAGTATGATTTTAAGGACTTCATCATAACTTAAGAGTTTATTTAAGAAATATAAAATTTTTATGATGAATAAGCCAAATAACTATTATTATTTGATAATTTATATACTAATTTCAATCATCTGCAACTTAGATGATTGACTTTAGGACACATTTTCTCACAACTTTCACTTGGACTAAAGCCAATCAGAATAATATCAAATATCCTAACTTTCACCTGAGCTCATAGAACTCAGTTTCGAGGCTTTAGCAAATGGATTAGTCAAGTTCTCCTTTTCCATCAATCTTCTAAAGGTCAATGTCATCCTGATCTACAATCAAAGGTGATAGTGATGCAAAGTATACTGGTCCTATAGTGTACCTTCGATTCTTTAAATTGAGCTATGGCTCCAATACTACATTAGGATTGGACCATCAATGGAGGTTGCCACTGCCAGTTTGCTAATGAACTTATGCAACCATACAACCTATATAGTAGCATCAGATGCCATGATGTACTCTACATCATTAATAGAATAGACTATAGTATTTTGCTTGAAACTTTTTCAGCAGATAGCTCTTTCTATTAGGACAAATTCATGATTCAACACTCTCCTACTATCATCTTTGTCTGATTAAAAACTAGAATCAAAATATTCTACAAGTTCTATGTTAGTTTCTCCATATATGAATTACTGGACCTTAGTATTTCTTATATACTAAAGGATTGTCTATACAATCTTTCAATGGTTCTCATTTGGATCAGACTGATATCTACTCACTATCTTTAGTGAGTATACCATGTCTAGTCTCGTACATGGATTGATAAGATGATAACTAAATCTTTATTTTTTGTAATACTGGAATGTCATTTTCAATTAAGAGAATATCATCCATAGACAATAAAAGAAATAACACTACAAAACTTTATGCTGACTTATAGATGCAGGATTCCTCTTTGTTCATAATGAAGACATACATTCAAAACGTATGTTCCAACTTCAAGATGATAGCCAAACAGGCTTTATAGGTCTCCACCTATCCGTCTGCACTACTCTGATTCTTTTGAAAATTTATTCACACCCAATGGATTTTATCTCTTTAGGTGAATCAACTAGTGTCCACACACTGTTGATTTTCATGGACTCTAATTTGAATTTTATGGCTCCAAGCCACTTTTCAGAGTCAGATCTCTACATAGCATCCATATAGATGATCAGATTCTTGTTGTTCTCATTGAGCTCAATAGGATCACCGTCTTGGACCTAGATACCGAAGTATCTGATCGGCTAGCGTGATACTCTATTGAATCTCCTTAATACTACAAATTAATGAGCTCCGGGATTGATCTAATCAAATCCGTTCTATAGGTTTACTAGATTATGTCGATCCTTTCTACCAATTGAACTTTCTTAAGTTCAACTTTTCAGGCATCAAATGCTTCTCTAAGAAACTCCTTTCCAAAAGGAATGCACTACTACTGAGAACAACTTTTATTCTTCAGCATTGTAGAAGTAATAATCCCTAGTTTTCTTGAGGTATCTCATAAATATAAACCTATGGAACTGGGCTCCAAGTTTCTTTGTGTGCAAATATTTGATGTAGGCTTGACAACCCTAAGTCCGAAGGAAAGAGAGTCTAGTTCTAGATCCGATCTATATCCCATATGGAGTCTTTGCAATAAATTTACTCGGGGTAAAATTTTAGAGTAAAATAAGTAGTCTCAAGAGCTTAACCCTGAAATAGGCAGACTAATAAACCGCTATCATGGATCAAACCATATCTAACAAAGTTTGATTTTTTCTTTTTGATACACCAACATCTTGTGGTGTTCCGGAAGGAGTCCAATGTGAGAGAATTCTTTTCTCTCCTAGATATGTCAAAAATTCACCGAATAAGTATTCTCCTCCTTGATTTGATCAAAGAGTTCTGATACCTTTTCTAATTTATTTTTCTATTTCATTATAGAATTATTTGAACAATTCAAATGATTCAAGAAGACACACCCATATCTAGATAGGTTGTCTATAAACACAATAAAATATTGATATCCTTCTTTGGCACTTGAGTTCATATGTACATATACATCATTATGTTTAAAATTTAGAACTTTCCCAACTCATTCATCTTTTTCGATAAAAGGTAACTTTATTATCTTCTCAAGAAGACAGGACTCACAGGTCATCAATGATTCATAATCATTGATGTCAAGATTTTTCTCTCAAGCTAACTTATTTATCTTGCTTTTGTTAACATGACTAAGCCTATAATGCCAAAAGTAGATATTCGTGATATTATCTAACTTGAGTTTTTATTAAATACATTATACTTAACAGGCTATGTGAATGTTAAATGTCATTTGTTTATTATTCATGTGTTATTGTAACATCATTCATAATGATATCATAATAATCTTCATTTATAGATAAATAATAACCATCTCTGGCTAAAAGGCGAATAGAGATCATATTTATCATAAATAATGGACAATAATGACCATGATTGAAAATGATAACTTTTCAAAACAAGCTCGATAATTCCTAAAGCTAGGACTGGAATGGGATTTCCAACCTAACATTCAAAAAATTTTCACCATTTTCAAACTTTCTACTTACCTAAGGTCCTTGCAATGAATTATATAAGACCACCGATATCTAATACCCATGTAGTAGAAAACCAAATAGAGAAATAATAAGATATTATCATATAACATTCTTGATGAGCAACTTTTTGCTCCTTTCTCTTGTTCTGCCTGTTGGGATCAAGGAAAGCAAGATATTTAGAGCAATACTTCTTTCTATAGCCTTGCTTCTGATAGAAGAAGTAGTCTACCTGATTTGGATTAATTTTGGATATTTTATTTTGACTGGACTTATAAGCTCCAGCACGAACCTCTTCGTACTACAAAATTGAATTCAACTTTTGATACTGACAATGATTGGAGCAATTAGGATTTAGCCTTAATCTGAAGAAAAGAGGACAATGACCTAAAGTATATGAATTATTTTAAGCATAAAGACTTGGACTTTAGTCTAACAGTTCTTCTATTATTTTATTTGAATTGATAGCCTCTACCTCTAATTCGAGGAATTACTTTAATTTTCTAGTAGGTACTAGAAACTACATAGACTGCACAAAGCCCAACTTTGGTCGGTCAATCCATATGCATCTATGGATAGTTTCTTTAATCAATTATTTCTCTAAACAACTTTTAGTAATTTAATTTTATCCTAAAAATCTAATCAGTAGGCTTTGGTCTCCACTACAAGGATCCGATTAGGTCCAACCATTAACATGATCATACTTGGTGCATCTAACCAACGGATGATTAAGCCTAACTTTGGTTGGTCAACCTAACGATCATTAGAGAGACACATCCAAGTCATCATATGATGGATAATAATTTTAATATCTCAATGAACACTAGGTGTAAGGCACCTCCAATATTCATCTGGGCTATTGGACCCATTATCAAACATCTTAATGGGTGGCTATGACTTAGTTATCTCCATAACTTTATCATTTTAAGAACTTAATAATTTTAGAAAATTTAAATTATTAGTGATTTAAGGATAGAGAGGACATGGACCAAATTTCTTCCATTAACTTTACCAAGTAAAATCCTTCCACTGACTTCTCAAGTCATTGATGAGAACTTAGATTAATTTTGATCCATGGGCACCTAGATTAGTCTCACTAATTAAAATTAGTCTTACTGATTTTTTATGTGATATGGGTTAGCATAAATCAAAGAGTAATCTAATCAAAAGTTGATTAACCACATTGGCCAGGTAAGTGAGATTGGTGGAGGGTTTGCCAAGGCTTGCCTTAGACACTATAAAAAATGGCTAGGTAAGTGGGCTGCTAATTAAAAATCACTGGTCTAGGAATGCCAGACTTATCTTAGACATCAATCAATTTATCATTTTTAATTTGGTCTACCTAAAAACTTGGGCTCGACCACTGAGCCACGGTCAGTATCTATTTGTTAGATGTATGGACTTTGATCAGTTACAACTATTGAATTGATCTATCAAAAAGAAATGACTTGATCCTAATTAACTAATAATTAGGTTTGATCAATTTCTTAACTTAGTCCATATTTAATCTAACCCTAGGTCTAACCTAGTGATCGATCGTGATACCATCATTAAAATACCGTAATTACTAGTTTAGTTTGATTTCTTTTAAAACAATTAAGAGCACATAGATAGCAGCAAGTTAGGTCAAATTCATAGGAATGCAATGATTTAATTTTTGAAATCTTTGATTTTTTTGAAAGAAAAGAAAAAGAAAATATTTTTGAAGTTAAAAATGGAAATTAAAATTACATAAAATTAGATAGCAGAAATTTAAATAGCATAAACATAAATTTTAGTACTAAGATCTACTAGTTAGATCTTAGCATCTACTTGCAAAGAAATTAAAGAACAATAAAGTAGCAAAATTTAAAGAGCAAGAAATTAAAGAACAGAATTTAAAAGAGCAATAAACTAAATTTTATATTAAAATTAAAACTCAAAATTTAAATATAATAATTTTAAAAAATAAAAATAAAAAAACTCTTAATCTTTACATTAGCAGTAGCATGGACATGGCATAGAAGTCTGGCTCTTCTTCTCGACACCGTCTGCCTCGAAGCAACCTTCAGCCAAAGCCTGACTTCCATCCTTTACCGTGGCTTCTCCTAAAAGGAATGTCTCAACTCTAGGGTCCTGGGATTTTTTTATAGGTACTGGAGGGCTGAAAACTTTGTTATCAGACAATATAAGACTAAATACTTAGTATAGATCCATATTTATCAAAGAAATCAAGAGAAAATTATTGGATCTATCTTCTGTGAAGTCCTTGTGTATTCTAGCCATTAGATGGTGATCCAAGGCTTCAAAAAATACCAAAAATGGAAAATATTTTGGCCATCCGATCATGTTTGATGGAGAAAATTAGGTCATTGATTATATGCCTAGATGTTTTAATCACCGCTAGGAGTTATTTTAGCCATTGGTTCGCACTTGGAGTGAGCGCTGCCGTCAGATCATCGCCTGAAGTTATTTGGAAACTGAATCAAACCTGGAAGAAATCGTAGCCATCCGATCTTGACTAGAATCCACCACTATCATCCGATCATGCCATTACTATACCTATAGACCACGTGGACCGACGCACCATGGACCTTGACCAATCATCGCCGACCTTGGCCTGTGAAATTATAATACTGCCCCTGTATGCCATAATGAATTTTTTGTAGACCCTTTAAGGGTCTTGGTGTTAGATATATGTGCCCTAGAAGCCAGAATTGGCTGACACTTGTAATACACTTCTAGGGGCAAAATTGTAATTTTGACTATAATAAATGGGTTATTTTCTATCACACATGTGTATTTAGTGTCTGTGATACATCCTTTGAGTTAATGGTAATGATAATTCATATTTTCAAGAGTTGAAAATTTAAGACATGAATAATCATTATTAACTCATAAATAGCTCCCGACCATAGGATCATCACGAGGATGGTGATTGATCCGGAAGGTTGGTGTACGATCGCTTCTCTTTAGTAGATGAGTCTTGAGTCTACGGTGTGGAGACACCGGAGCGAGAGTACAGGTACTCGTTAGAGAACGAGGGCACTGAGCGTGACCACCTCGAGTAGTCATTAGGGAGTCTACCTTCTCGTCAATGACTGACTCGATGCTGCAGTAGTGTGTCTGGTTCTTTGACCTGAGATGCATCGGCAGTTCACCTTGAGGGTGTTATAGTTTGACTACACCATTACTCGGTCTCCTAGCCATATGGAACCCTGAGGTGTATGTTGGCTATGAGACATGTTCATTGTAGGAACTGGATTGCATCAAGATGGGATCTATCTACCTCGGTGGTAGAGGAGTAGCCCTATGATGATCATGAGAATCAAGTCCTGAAGCCCATGGCCATGGCAGAGTGAAATAATAGAAAGAGTTTCTATTTAGATTTTCACATTGGACTCGAATCGAATGATTACATCATATGACAGAGACTAGGGTTTGACGAGTTCACCTTAACCCTAATCTGATCGGGGCTCAAGATAGAAGAACTGAATCACACAGGTAGCTGCACCAAGAGGTTCGCATTCAGCTCTGATGGGTTGCCACCATATACTGCTAGGTGTCACTGGTGGATTTTGGGAGCAATTAGAATGATTTAGATGATCGATCATTCTAGCTGTTCGAATCAGAAGAGTTCTGATCCATCGAAAGGAGTTTCGATGATGTCGATGATAGAGATCATGACATATCCCATTACCATACAGAACTGAACCTAACTGGGTCACACAAACAAGGGTTTGAATCTGGTGATCATCAATTGAACTGATCTAGTTCAATTGATCTGAATGAGATTCAATTAGGTTCAAGGAAATCGTGCTAGCACTCGATTGAACCTAACGTTCTTCTTTTGCTATCATAAATAAGTTGTCCTGTCTGAGCCAAAGGAGTTTGTGCTCAAACAGAGGCCTTCATTATGGTCTGACTGGAGGTTGTCCAAGTCAGAATAGGTTGTCTTATTTGTAAGACATTACCTGCCATTTTTGGTCACCTGCCATTTCTTGTTCTTTGACTTTGGTCAAAAGTCTACCTTTGACTGGTCAAACGTTGACCATTGACCCTTTGACTTTTGACCACATGTCATGCACCTATTGGAGAGCTGGTGGGGGCTTGTCCCCCTGCCAGAACCTGGCAAGGAGATGGGCGCACGCCAAGGGAGGCGTGAGCCCAAGTAGGAGGCGCCTATGGAGTCCTTGTTGGGACAAGGACTCCATCTCCCTTTAGGATTCCAATGAGAGTTCTTCTAAGAATCCAGTTTGACTGGTCCAAGGCACTCTCCAAGTAGGAATCCAGGGGACTCTAATCCCACCAATCAGATTTAGATCTGATTTCACAAAGGGTTGTGATTGGTTGGGAGGAAGATGACTTGGATCACGCTTAGTCTATATAAGAGACCCAGCGCCCAAGTGAAAAAATAATCAAGAAATCAAGAAGTAATCAAGAAGCAATCTTCCCACGCCCCAAGGCTGCCTCTCTCCCCTTTCTCCACGCCATACTCTCATCTCCCCTTGCTCTCCACGTCCAAAAGTGTTTTGGATTTGGATTGGTGCGATTTAGATCAAGAAAAGGAGATCAAAAGCAAGAAGGCTGCGCTGCTGCGAAGAACGACTGCAGATCTTCAAAAGGAGTTTTGAAGATCCTCCAGATCAGATCCAGATCTGATTTTTGGAGGCGTGATAGAGAAGAAGAGGATCTCCAGATCCAGCCCGAGTGGATACCGGTAGAGGCCAGGCGCTTGCGTGGCTTGATCCAGAACCTTCCGCTGCAAACAGGATCATCAACAGGGTAATAGGATTACCCTATTCAGGTAAATTGAATGTGATTTAATTTATCCTTTTCATTTAATTTTTATTAAATAAATAAGAATCAGATCTGAAGCATCCCTGATCTGATACAGATCTAAGAGAAAAATTTTTGAAATATATCTCTTGATCTGATCAGATCTGAACGAACCTGGTCAGGGAAATCAGGATTTCCCTTCAAGTGGTATCAGAGCCATGGTTCTAAAAATAGTTTAGATCTGATTTTTAATTTTATTTTAATTAAAAATAACGTGATTTCAGATGTCACATGAGATGTGATCAGATCTGAAATCAGGAAAATTAAAATTAAATGATTTGGATCTAAGAACATGAAGATATGCATGACTAGTTCTAGAATAGAATAGTTCTATAGAATAGTTTTGCATGTCTTTGATTTAATATGATTAAATCATATTTTAGATCTTCTTATTTACTGTTTTCTGATATTATAAGTGTTATAATAACATCTGATAAACAGCAAATAAAAATTATTTAATTTTAAATATCATATGAGATATGATAGATGCATGACTAGACTAGTTGTAGAATAGTTCTACATAATTGTCTAGATTAGAATTTATTTTGATTAGATCAATTTAAATCTAATTTTTCAGATTATTATGTGATAATTTAGATCTGAAAACATGCATGATTATGATACATGAGATGTATGCAAAATATGCCATGATTAGATCTAAATTTGTATATGAGATATATGATATAGATCTATAACTGTTTTGTAGTATTGAATGTTTATTGAATGTTCCTGATTAAGGCGTTCCTCCTTGGCCGTCCGGTCATAAGAACGAAGAAGGGTTTAAAGGCCCTCTCTTCCCATTCGATGGGGTGTTCTTATGATGTGTAGGGGTGCTGCGTGTTCGTCCTTAATCAGAAACCCAAAACTTACTTTCTGCAAAACCCTAGATCCTGAAACCCTAGGATTTATTGTGCATATTTTGTTTATGAACCCAACTTAATTAAGAATTAAGTTTATGGAATATTAATTAGGTCTAAAATTGAGAATTTCAGATCTAAGACATATTCATAATACTGGGTTCGGGCTTGGGTAGCTCAATTAGGTCTAAGCGGTTGATCAAACCGAATCAAGAGTTGGTTAGATGGGATCAACAATGCTTAAATTGACCAGCCTAATAGGATTAAGTCTGGGTCAAGATCGAGTCACGATCAAGCAAGACCTAATTAGGCTCAGAGGTTAGAGTCTGGATTGTAGGCTAACCCAATTGGTTCTGACTCAACAATTTGGTGTCTAAGGTAAGTTTGGCACAGACGACCGACTGGTTTTTAATTGGAAGCTACTCGACCTGAATGCGTTCTTGTACGAGTTAATGGCATATTCCTTCCACCGGTCTCACTTACCTGGCCATATCTGTTGACACAGTTCTGATCTGAGGTGGTCAATAATCCGAGCTGACCCATGCCACTAGGTTAGTCATAATTGTTATGACTAAGCCAAGTCTAGTTTAATGAGACCTGAATCAATTCTCCCTAAGAAAAGATTAAGTCCGAGGTCTTCCACCATTGTAGACGTGCGGGCCCTTCCCGGGGTTGATTGTTCTCGGCTGGATACAGTGGCTCAGTTGCACCGGGAAGACGCAACCATGTCTATTAGGCATTGGATGCTATGGGCTGGAGGATGAGTTGGGCTCAATATTCCGGATACGGTGAGAGACTCCAATTAGGAACCCAGTCTATGCAAATGGTGGGTCTGACTTAACTAAGGAGTGGATCAATATTCCGGATACGGTGAGATTCATGAATTAGAGACCAAGTTTGGGTGCACCATGATTAGAGAATCATTGAACAAGAGTTGTTCACTCATTGGCTAACCCATCACCAATAACTGTTAGGTGAGGTGATGAGTCAGTTGGTGAGACCGCACCACCCACTAGAAATCATCAATCGCGGAGATTTTCGCATCTCTACAGAGGGAGTGTAGGGATCCGAGAAAATAGTGGGAGCTAATTTGTTTAAAAATAAAATCCCTAAACAAATTGGTCAAGTCAAAATTACAGTATCTAACTAGAATCTTTGACTCTCTACAGGAAAATGTCTGCGTCCAACCCACTGGCACGTATCCTAGACACACATAGACTGACTGGACCCAATTATAAAGATTGGCTCAGGAACTACAAAATTGTTTTGGGTTCAGAGAAGTTAACACATGTTTTGGACCAGGACCCTCCCACCTTACCAGCTCGTCCATCCACTGAACAGAGAGCGTCTCTGGAAAAATGGATTGACGAAGACAATAAGGCCAGATACTACATGTTGGGCTCGATGTCTGATGAGCTCCAGCGCCAACATGAAGATATCGGGACTGCTCGCCAAATGTTGGCTCACCTGCAGGAGATGTTTGGTGAACAGAGTCGCGCAGCCAAATATCAAGTCACGAAACGACTTTTTAAGGCTAAGATGCGTGATGGGCAGTCAGTCCAAGATCACTGTCTGACAATGATCAAGGACATGGAAGAGCTTGAGAAGCTCGGTGTGAAGTTGGACTTGGACTTGCAGAATGATATTATTCTGCAATCCTTGACTGATGCATATGGGCAATTCATCATGAATTACCACATGCATAAACTTCAAAATTCCTTGGCCGAGTTGATGAATATGCTGGTTACCGCTGAGCTTTCTATGAAAGGTTCTAAAGGCTCAGTTCTTGCTATGGAACGGACTTCTTCCAAAAGAAAGTCTTATGGAAAGAAAAAGAAGTCTGTGAAAAAGCAAAAGGTAGAAGGATCAAAGAAGAAGAAGGCAGAACCGAAGAAGAAGGTCGATGGCAAAGGAAAGTGTTTCCATTGCAACAGCGACGGCCATTGGAAGCGGAACTGCCCTACTTACCTGGCCACCCTAAAGAACAAGAAGGAAGGTCCTTCTGGAGGTATGCTCGTTATTGAGTCTAACCTTACGGTTTCTTCTGCATCCAGTTGGGTGCTTGACTCTGGTTCTAGTGCTCATCTATGCACTTCTATGCAGGGTCTTGAGGATAGCAGGAGGCTGAGGGATGGAGACATGATCCTACGCGTCGGTAATGGAGCAAGAGTTGCTGCAGTAGCCGTGGGAACATACCCTCTTCGATTACCATCTGGTTTAGACTTAGTTTTGAAAGACTGTTATTTTGTGCCTGCAGCTAGCAGGAATTTGATTTCTGTTTCATGCTTAGCACAAGAAGGTTATGTGATCACCTTCTTTAAGGACCATTTGTAAATTCTTTTGAAGAAAATAAAATTGCAAAATGTTTCCCTTATTAATGGTCTTTATCAGCTACATTATTGATTTACCTGTTCTAATATCGGCAAACGTGCAATGCCAAACGACCTAATGGATAGTCCAAACGACAGATAATCTGATGGACCTGAGATTAGGTCATATAGCAGAAGATAGGATCAACAAATTGGAGAAAAATGGGCTATTGAGTCCATTGACTTCCGAGTCATATCCACTTGTGAAATTTGTCTTCAAGGCAAAATGACTAAACTCCCTTTTGTTGGAGCAATGGGGAGAGGGCCACAGATCATCCTTGCCCTAGTACATACTGATGTTTGCGGCCATTCGATGTGCCGGCTAGAGCAACTTTATCTACTTCAATTACCTTTACCGATGATCTGTCGGTATGGATATGTGTTATCTTATGATAAGCAAAGTCTGAAGCTTTTGAAAAGTTCCAGAAGAATTTTTAGGACAATTGAAGATAGAAATAACCAAATGGAAACCCATTACGGTTTCTTCTGATCGTATCGAGGAGGTGAATATTCTAGCGGGAATTCCTAGACCATCTTAAGGAAAATGGCAGTAGTCTCTCATGGACTCCACGCGGAACACTGCAACTCACGGGGTTTTCAGAACGGAGAATGACCTATTGGAGTATGGTTGATCCATTGATGAGCTTCAAGACTCCAGATTTCTTTGGGGACATTCATTATTACTTCAATTATATTTACTGAATAGGGTTCCCTCAGATAAAACGAGAAACGAGTTCCTACCTACCCGTTATGAGAATATGGACTGTAAGAAACCAAGCTGAGTCATTCAGAATTTGGGGTTGGTCCGGCTCTTCTAAAAGACAACAAGCGGACAAGTAGAGTTTAGGTCTTTAGAGCTCGATTCATAGGATATCCTGAAGAGTCATTAGGATACTTATTTCTACATTCTCAAGACCACAATGTGATGTGAGTCGACATGCCCATATTTCTTCGGAAAAACGTTTATCAAGATAGTGGATTTGGAAAGCGATTAACTTGGAATGAGAAAGTTACAAGAGGCAAGAGCTAAGGACCAAGTGGAAAATCAGGTTGAGCCAATAAGATACTCTGGTCAGT
>QRFJ01006009.1:0-10000 GCA_006176705.1 Cocos nucifera | reverse complement strand
GTGGTAAATCATTTTTGAATTATATTGGTAATTCCTTAACTTTATTTTCTTTTGAATTCACACCCAATTTTTCTTTGAAAAACTGTTCTTTATTGGCAGAACAAAGAAAAATTGATTCAGAAAGTCAAGCAAAATCTTTGAAATTTGTATTCGATATAATTACAATTGATTCAAATGATCAAACAACTAGAAATGAATCTATTGGAATAGAAGAAATCAGTAAAAAGGTTTCTCTATGGTCATATAAATTGAACAGTGCTCTTCCAGAACAGGAGGAAGAAAATGAGGAAAAATCGACGGAAGATAATGAAATTCGTTCAAGAAAAGCCAAACGTGTGATAATTTATACTGATAATGAGAATTATACCAATTCTATTACTAATAAGTATAATAATATTGATAGTGATCAAACAGAAGAGGTGGCTTTGATACGCTACCCGCAACAATCGGATTTTCGTAGGGATATAATAAAAGGATCCATGCGTACTCAAAGACGTAAAACAGTTACTTGGCAAATGTTTCAAGCAAATGCGCATTCCCCGCTTTTTTTGGATCGAATAGACAAAACATTTTTTTCTTCTTTTGATATCTCTGAAATGATGAATCTCATTTTTAGGAATTCGGTCGAGAGAGAACCGGAATTTAAAATTGTAAATTTTGAGGAGGAAGAGATAAAAGAAAAGAAAAAAAAAAAGGAGCAGAAAAAAAAAGAGGAAAATGAACGGATAGCAATTTCAGAAACTTGGGATAACGTTATATTTGCTCAAGTAATAAGAAGTTTAATGTTAGTAACCCAATCTTTTCTTAGAAAATACATTGTATTGCCTTCATTGATAATAGCTAAAAATATTGTCCGTATTTTATTATTCCAATCGCCCGAGTGGTATGAGGATTTTAAGGAATGGGATAGAGAAATACATGTTAAATGCACCTATAATGGTGTTCAATTATCGGAAACAGAATTTCCCAAAAATTGGTTAACAGACGGTATTCAGATAAAGATTCTATTTCCTTTCTTTCTTAAACCTTGGCAAAGATCTAAAATACGATCTCATCATAGAGATCCAATGAAAAAAAAAGGAAAAAAAGAAGATTTTTGTTTTTTAACAATTTGGGCAATGGAAGCAGAAGTTCCTTTTGGTTCTCCCCGAAAACGACCTTCTTTTTTTAAACCTATTTATAAAGAACTCAAAAAAAAAATTAGAAAAGTCAAAGTTCTAAAAGTTTTTAAAGAAAAAAAAGGATGGGTTATCAAAATGGTTCTAGTTATAAAACAAAAAATGAAGGAACTTGAAAAAGTAAACCCCATTTTCTTATTTGAATTGAGGAAGGTAAAAGTATATAAACCGAATGAAAATGTAAGAGATTCTAAAATAAATAATAAGATTATTCGCGAATCAACCATTCGAATTCGATCCATGAATTGGGCAAATTACTCACTCATAGAAAAAAAAATAAAGGATCTTGCTGATAGGACAGTCACAATCAGGAATCAAATAGAACTAGAACGAATTACAAAAGACAAGAAAAAAATAGTTCTAACTTGTGATGATAAAAAATCGGAATCACAGAAACATATTTTGCAGATATTTAAAAGAAAAAAGATCCGATTTATACGTAAATTAAATTATTTTATGAAATCATTCATTGAAAAAATATACATAGATATCTTTCTACGTATGATTACTATTTTTAGGATCAATGCACAACTTTTCCTTGAATCAATAAAAAAAATTATCACAAAATCGATTTACAACGATGAAACGAATCGAGAAGGAATTGATGAAACAGATCAAAATACAATGAACTTTATTTCGACTATAAAAAAATCGTTTTCTAATACTAATATCAGTAATAATTATTCAAATATTTATTATTATTATAATAATGATTTATCCTCCTTGTCCCAAGCATATGTATTTTACAAATTATCACAAACCCAATTACTTAACAAGTATCACTTGAGATCTGTACTTCAATATACCAGAACCCATTCTTTTATTAAGGATAAAATCAAGGATTATTGTATGACACGAGGAATATTTGATTCCAAATCAAAGCAAAAGAAAATTTATAAGTCTGGAAAAAATGAATGGGAAAACTGGTTAAAGGGCCATTATCAATACAATTTATCTCAGACAAAATGGTCTCGATTAGTACCTCAAAAATGGCGAAATAGAATCAACCAACGTTCTATGATTCAAAATAAAAACTCAATTAAATTTGATTCACATAAAAAAGAAAAAGACCAATTAATTCATTACATGAAGCAAAATTACTATGCGATGGCAGTGGATTCATTGACGAGTCAAAAAGAAAAATTTAAAAAACACTACAGATATTATCTTTTATCACATAAATATATGAATTATGGGAATAGGAAGGACTCATATATTTATGAATCAACATTACAAGTAAAAGGAGACCAAGAAATTCCATACAATTTCAATACACTGAAACCCGAATCATTTTATGTATTGGTAAGTATACCTATTAGTAATTATCTAGAAAAGGAATATATTATTGCTACACATAAAAATCTGGATAGAAAATATTTTGATTGTAGAATTCTCCATATTTGTCTTAGAAAAAATATCGACATTGGTACAGGTCTCAATGTCGATATTTTTTCTAAGACAATTCATCAAGGAAGTAAACCATCCAATCAAAAAAGTGTTTTTTTTGATTGGATGGGAATGAATCAAGAAAAGGTTTATCGTACCATATCAAATCTAGAACCCTGGTTCCTCCCAGAATTTGTGCCACTCTTTGATGCATATAGGATTAAACCATGGATCATACCAATCAAGTTTCTTCTTTTTAATATTTATTTCTATGAAAATATTAGTCAAAATAAAAGCATCAACATAAATCAAAATAAAAAAAAAAATCTTCAGATATCACCTAATCAAAAAGAATATCTTAAATTAGAAAATTTCAACCAAGAAAAAAACGAACAACAGGGACAAGAAAATCTTGGATCAGATCTACGAAAACAAAACAAAAAAAAAAATGTTGAATACAATTACGCGAGATCAGACATTAAAAAAGGTAAAAAGAAAAAACAATCCAAGAAAAAGAAGGAAACAGAACTAAATTTCTTCCTGAAAAAATATTTCCTTTTTCAATTAAGATGGGATGACTCCTTGAATCAAAGAATGATCGATAATATCAAGATATATTGTCACTTACTTAGACCGATAAATCCAAGTAAAATTGCTATATCCTCGATTCGAAGAGGAGAGATAAATATGAATGGAATGCTAATTCATAAAGATCCAGCTCTTATAGGATTGATAAAAAAAGGAATATTGATTGTCGAACCGATTCGTTTATCTATAAAAAGGGATGCAAAATTTATTATATATCAAACCCTAGGTATTTCATTGATCGATAAAATTAAGCACCAAACTAAGAGAAAATGTATAAAAAAAAGATATGTTGATAAGAATAATTTTGATAAATCCGTTGCAAGACACGGCAATATGCTTGTGAATGGAGACAAAAGTAATTATGATTTCTTTGTTCCTGAAAATATTCTATCTCCTAGACGTCGTAGAGAATTGAGAATTCTAATTTGTTTTAATTCTCGTAATTGGAATTTTGTGGATATAAATCTAGTATTTTGCAATGAAAGCAACATAAGAAACTCTGGAAAATTTTTGAATGAGGACAAGCATTTTAATACTAATACAGATACAAATAAATTCATTAAATGCAAATTGTTTCTTTGGCCCAATTACCGATTAGAAGATTTAGCTTGTATGAATCGCTATTGGTTTAATACCAATAATGGCAGTCGTTTCAGTATGTCAAGGATATATATGTATCCACGATTCAGAATTTGTTAATAGTATAGTATAGTATATTTCCTATATATCTGTGATATTTTTCGGTAGATGAAAGCCGAAAGATATACATATACGCTGTATTACATTCTGGTACATGACACAGATTTAATGGCGTATCAACTCAATTGGATCTAGGACGAAATCGGCAGAATCCTTTTAGGTACAAAGAAATCATTCTCTTCCATGAATGTAGAAATGTATTTTCTCTTTCTTTTCTATTCTATCCAAATCAAATTGAAAATTTGATTTGGATAGAAGAATAGAAAAAAATAGGAAAAAATCCAAATTTTTGTGTGTACTAGATTAAAATAACTGGCATAAAGATTATTATTTTTATTTTTCCTGATCGATTCGGTAAAGTAAAATAAATCCATGGGAAAGAAAAAAAGATAGAAAAATTTTTTTATGATCAAAAATTCATTCATCTCAGTTATTTCACAAGAAGAAAAAGAAGAAAACAAGGGTTCTGTTGAATTTCAAATATTAAGTTTCACCAGTAAGATACGTAGACTTACTTCCCATTTGGAATTGCACAAAAGAGATTTTTTATCCCAAAGAGGTCTACGAATAATTCTGGGAAAACGTCAACGGCTCCTGGCTTATTTGTCAAAGAAAAATAGAGTCCGTTATAAGAAATTAATGGATCAGTTGGATATTCGGGAACCAAAAACTCGTTAATTTAATCGTTTGAATTTTTTTTTAATAGTTATTTTATTAGATTTTTCATTTTGATGAACCTCGTTTTGAGGAATTCGTGGAATAATGAATTAAGGAAGAAAAAATATGACTATACCGGCTACAAGAAAAGATCTCATGATAGTCAATATGGGCCCTCACCACCCATCAATGCATGGTGTTCTTCGACTGATCGTTACTCTCGATGGTGAAGATGTTATTGATTGCGAACCCATATTGGGATATTTACACAGAGGAATGGAAAAAATAGCAGAAAACCGAACAATTATACAATATCTTCCTTATGTAACACGTTGGGATTATTTAGCTACTATGTTCACAGAGGCAATAACGGTAAATGCACCAGAACAATTGGAAAATGTTCAAGTACCTCAGAGAGCCAGTTATATCAGAGTAATTATGCTGGAGCTGAGCCGTATAGCTTCTCATTTGTTATGGCTTGGACCTTTTATGGCAGATATCGGTGCACAGACTCCTTTTTTCTATATTTTCAGAGAGAGAGAATTGTTATATGACCTATTCGAAGCCGCCACAGGTATGCGAATGATGCATAATTATTTCCGCATCGGAGGAGTAGCTGCTGATCTACCTCATGGCTGGATAGATAAATGTTTGGATTTCTGCGATTATTCTTTAACAGGAGTTGTTGAATATCAAAAACTTATTACACGGAATCCCATTTTTTTGGAACGAGTTGAAAGAGTGGGCATTATTGGTGGAGAGGAAGCAATAAATTGGGGTTTATCAGGACCAATGTTACGAGCTTCTGGAATCCAATGGGATCTTCGTAAGGTTGATCATTATGAGTGTTACAATGAATTCGATTGGGAAGTCCAATGGCAAAAAGAAGGAGATTCATTAGCTCGTTATTTAGTACGAATAGGTGAAATGGGGGAATCTATAAAAATTATTCAACAGGCTCTAGAAGGAATTCCTGGAGGTCCCTATGAGAATTTAGAAGTCCGACGCTTTGATAGAGCAAAAAATTCCGAATGGAATGATTTTGAATATAGATTTATTAGTAAAAAACCTTCACCCAATTTTGAATTGTCGAAACAAGAACTTTATGTCAGAGTAGAAGCCCCAAAAGGAGAATTAGGAATTTATTTGATAGGGGATAATAGCATTTTCCCCTGGAGATGGAAAATTCGTCCACCCGGTTTCATCAATTTGCAAATTCTTCCTCAGCTAGTTAAAAGAATGAAATTGGCTGATATCATGACGATACTAGGTAGTATAGATATCATTATGGGAGAAGTTGATCGTTGAAATGATAATTGATACGACAGAAGTACAAGCTATCAATTCTTTTTCTACATCGGAATCCATAAAAGAAATCTATGGACTCATATGGATGTTTGTATCCATTTTTACCCTTATATTTGGAATCATAATAGGGGTACTAGTAATTGTGTGGTTAGAAAGAGAAATATCTGCAACGATACAACAACGTATTGGGCCTGAATATGCTGGTCCGTTGGGAATTCTTCAAGCTCTAGCAGATGGGACTAAATTACTTTTTAAGGAGGACCTACTCCCATCTAGAGGAGATATTCGTTTGTTTAGTGTCGGACCGTCTATAGCGGTCATATCAATTCTACTAAGTTATTTAGTAATTCCTTTTGGATACCGCCTTGTTTTAGGTGATCTCAGTATAGGTGTTTTTTTATGGATCACCATTTCAAGTATCGCCCCTATTGGGCTTCTTATGTCAGGATATGGATCGAATAATAAATATTCTTTTTCAGGTGGTCTACGAGCTGCTGCTCAATCTATTAGTTATGAAATACCATTAACTTTATGTGTGTTATCAATATCTCTACGTGTGATTCGTTGGAACATGAACTTTTACCTCTTTCCTAGAAATAAATAAAGAAAAGAGGTTGAATGTATTGAATAGATATTTTTTTATTCATCGATGAGTTAAACCAGATAGTTATATGAGTGAAACAAAACAGCTTATAAATTTGCAGTAAGAAGAGAAAATCTCATTCCCTATGTACAAGAATGAAATTAAAGTAAACATAAGCAGCGTAAACTGTTTACCCCAAGATTGAGATTCTTTGATTAGTCATCATATCTTGAAGCGGGTGCAAAAGATCAACTGTATGGAGTTTCCACTACTGCCTTCTATGTATTAACATACCGGGGATCAATCAAAAATCGGTGGACAGTTAGGAACACCAAGGTACACAAAGGATTAGTAATGGGGATAATGTAAGGTATCAAAAAAAGAGATATTTCTGCATAAAACGAATCATAATAAGGGCTTTAAGTTGGTAGAAATGATCAAGAAGTATCTCCCTACGATTCCGATCTCGAGTATGCTCCTATTCACTGATTAAAGAAATGACTATCAAGAACGAATTAATCCTTTAATTTTTTTTCTAAATACCTTCTTCTGAGACAGAAGAACAGGAACAAAAGAAATGGAATGCAATAATCGAATGAATGAATAAAAATTTTTATAAAATAAAAAAAGATCTTTATTTATTCTTTCTTTCCTATATCCGTATTCATACATACGGAATTCTTATCATTATTCATGAACTATTGCCTATATATATATTGATAACGAATATTTTATTAAAAGATTAAGTTATTACCGAACAAAGAAAAATTATCATTATAAGGATGAGATCAATTCGGAAGCACTTTTTTTCTTATTCTAGCGGACAGAATTCCATTGGTCTAATTTGGGACTCTCCGATGTATCTTTATTCGATCTATCCTCCAAAGAGGGTGAAAATACCGAACCAGTCCTTACATTTATTTGTGGCCATAGAGGAGCCGTATGAAGCTGAAGTTTCATGTACGGTTTTGTAATAGCGATGGGAACAGTGATGTTATTATCGACTATGATTATCTAATAGTTCAAGTACAGTTGATATAGTTGAAGCACAGTCAAAATATGGTTTTTGGGGGTGGAATCTGTGGCGTCAACCTATAGGGTTTATTGTTTTTCTAATTTCTTCTCTAGCCGAATGTGAGAGATTGCCATTTGATTTACCGGAAGCAGAGGAGGAATTAGTAGCAGGTTATCAAACCGAATATTCAGGTATCAAATTCGGTTTATTTTATATTGCTTCTTACCTAAATCTATTACTTTCTTCATTATTTGTAACAGTTCTTTACTTAGGTGGGTGGAATTTTTCTATTCCGTACATATCTATTCCTGAACTTTTCGGAATAAATAAAATGGCCGGAGTTTTTGGAATTACAATTGGTATCTTTATTACATTAGCTAAAGCTTATTTGTTTCTGTTCATTCCTATCACAACAAGGTGGACTTTGCCTAGGATAAGAATGGACCAGCTATTAAATCTTGGATGGAAATTTCTTTTACCTATTTCTTTAGGTAATCTATTATTGACAACTTCTTCCCAACTTGTTTCACTATAAATAAGAAAATAGATAACGATATTCCAGATTCATAACCTCTTTCAAACAAGAGAAAGAAACATCAATTTATTCCTGGATATTTACAATATGTTCTCTATGGTGACTGGGTTCATGAATTATAGTCAACAAACAATACGAGCTGCAAGGTATATTGGTCAAAGTTTCGTAATTACCTTATCCCACACAAATCGTTTACCTATAACTATTCAATATCCTTATGAAAAATCGATCACATCAGAGCGTTTCCGTGGTCGAATCCACTTTGAATTTGATAAATGTATTGCTTGTGAAGTATGTGTTCGTGTATGCCCGATAGATCTACCCGTTGTTGATTGGAGATTTGAAAGAGATATTAAAAAAAAACAATTGCTTAATTATAGTATTGATTTTGGGGTCTGTATATTTTGTGGTAATTGTGTCGAGTATTGTCCAACAAACTGTTTATCAATGACTGAAGAATACGAACTTTCCACTTCTGATCGTCACGAATTGAATTATAATCAAATTGCTTTGGGTCGGTTACCAATGTCAATAATTGGAGATTATACAATTCAAACAGTTATGAATTCGACTCAAATCAAAATAGACAAAGATAAACCCTTTGATTCAAGAACGATTACCAATTACTAAAATTTTGTTTTGATATAAAAGACCCAAGCTTTTTTTATTTTGTTTGGTCAGTAACTACAAATAATAACTAATAATTATTGATTGTTGAGAATTATTCTTTGATTTAAACTGAGAATATATTTTTCGTGATGATTTCGAAATATACAATCCCCATTACTCTTTTCTCGATAATTTTATCTATATCTACATTAATCCATATAAAAAAAAAGTTTTAATTCAATTAGGAATGTATCATATACAAGAAAAAAATGGGGCAACCCCTTTTCCTTTCCTGGACCATTCAGTAAGGTCATGAAATATTTCGACTTATTTATTAATTTATTATTTTAATAATGGATTTACCTGGACCAATACATGATATTCTTGTAGTATTTTTTGGATCAGTTCTTGTATTAGGAGGTCTGGGAGTAGTATTACTTACCAATCCCATTTTTTCTGCCTTTTCGTTGGGATTGGTTCTTGTTTGTATATCCTTATTCTATATTCTATCGAATTCCTATTTTGTAGCTGCCGCACAGCTCCTTATTTATGTTGGAGCTATAAATGTCTTAATCATATTTGCTGTAATGTTCATGAATGGTTCAGAATATTCCAATGATTCCTATTTTTGGACCGTTGGAGATGGGGTCACTTCACTGGTTTGTACAAGTATTCTTTTTTCACTAATTACTATTATCCCAGATACGTCATGGTACGGAATTTTTTGGACTACAAGATCAAGCCAGATTATGGAACAGGACCTAATAAGTAACATTCAACAAATTGGTATTCATTTATCAACAGATTTTTATCTTCCGTTTGAACTCATTTCCATAATTCTTTTAGTTTCCTTGATAGGTGCAATTACTATGGCTCGTCAATAAGAAATACTTAGAATTAAATTCTAAGATTTAAATTCTAAGATTTATAAATTCTAAATAAATAAAATAAATGGAAAGGTTTAAGGTTTTTATAAGGTTTTTATTTTAATTAAACCTATCTATTGCCAATACCTTCTTTTATTCTGTAATCGTTCTATTCTAATCAATCGAATCGGTTGAATTGTTGTTCATATTAAAATGAATCGAGATTGATAAGGAGTTAGTCAATGATGTTCGAGCATGTACTTTTTTTGAGTGTCTATTTATTCTCTATCGGTATCTATGGATTGATCACAAGTCGAAAGATGGTTAGAGCACTTATGTGTCTTGAGCTTATACTCAATTCGGTTAATATCAATCTCGTAACATTTTCTGATATATTTGATAGTCGCCAATTAAAAGGCGACATTTTCTCAATCTTTGTTATAGCTGTTGCGGCTGCTGAAGCAGCTATTGGGCTAGCTATTGTTTCATCGATCCATCGTAACAGAAAATCAACTCGTATCAATCAATCGAATTTGTTGAATAATTAGTTATGATCATAAGATACATAATATTACA
>QRFJ01006008.1:0-47341 GCA_006176705.1 Cocos nucifera | reverse complement strand
AGAACCTCACACTCTACCCCTTTCCTCTTGTGTTTACATGAAATTCTTCACACCCAAAGGCCTCTCATGTTTCGTTTTCTCTCTTCTATTTCTCATATGGAAGTTGTTTGCATGACCAATGTTAAAAGGAAAAGTTAATTTCGCTAGATTCTACGAGATAGAATTCGTGAGTCAACTAAAATCCTCCTTTCCTTCATTGCATGCCACCTCCCTTATTCTCTCCTCACACACACATTTTTTTTGGGCTTATTTGCATCCTCCCTTGCTGACATGGTAAGAAAAAAGGTGGGTGCCAACTTCATGCCGCCACTCCTATTTCTCTCCTCTCTCTCTCACACACACACACACATTTATTTTGGTTTATTTGCATTCCTCCCTATGCTTGATCCATGGTAAAAACAAAAGTGGGGCACCCAAGATGTTGGGCAACCCAAACAACAATTCCCTTATTTGTCCTTCCTAGTCGTTAGGGTTTTTGACCTTTAATTTGAAATCTACATATCTCTTTATTTAAAGAAGAAATTTTTTGCTAAAATTTTTGTTGATATTGCAACATTTGAGAGGTCTCTTTGGTGTTAGAAACAAATTAAATAAAAAATTCATCTAGATCATGGAATTATAAAAACACAATCAGGGTGTCTAGAAAAAACAACAAAGAGAAGAAAAGGTCTTCTTTCTAGGATTTTGTGTTCCATGTCTCTTTCCTCCCTTTTTGTGAGCTTTGAGAAGTGTCTAAGTATCACCAAATCTTCTTTTTTTCTTTTGCATATTTATAGGAGTAATCCAGGTTAAGAAGAAAAGCATCGGATCGACAATATCGAAGAGAGATCACGCAAATAGTTTTACATACTATGCTGGGGATTCCTGCATCCAGAGATTCTCTGATACGTGTTGGGCTCATGTAGATGACTCTTCGAGGCCGGATGAAACATGTGCAACTTTGTACTTCATATCCTCAAGGCCCGTAGATCAGTAAGTGCAGAACGTCTACTTACTCAAGGTATACAGTATTTGATCTGTTAATTTTATTAGCTGCCATTAGCTATTAGTATAGATCTAAGCCGTTGACATGAATCAACTTTTTTCTTTCTTATTATTTAATTTTATAAATTTTGATAATTAAATTACCATGCAAAATTAATCTATAAATAACCGATCTTAGATCTAGAGATATTTTAGATTAATTTTGATTGATTTTCCAATATGTTCACCTACCTGCGATCTTAAACAAAAAGATTCTCCAGATCTAATCCATGAAAAACCCCTAGAGTTTGTTCTTTACAATTGGTTATCCAGACCAAGGTTCTTATTATATGATATTTTGGCTTTGATTTAGATTATTTTCTTAGATTAGATCTAACTTATGAATCATTATTAAATCTAAACATTAAAAAAAATAGATCTTCACAGAATACACATGTAAGCAGTTGTCCTACTATAAGATTTACCTCTTACAGTGGAAAAAGTATCTTTGTCTCGTGATGATCTGAAAACGTCTAATAATAAAATTTATTACCCGATTGATCTAATTTATTTATAATTAATATATTTAAATAATGTTTAGGACTAAAAATAAAATATTTTACGATTTCACGAACTACCATAAGGTTGTCCGCTGTCAAGAGTTTACCCCTGTACACGGTGGATAGGTTGTCCTAGTATGTTGCTGATCTAAAATATTGATCAAATAATATTTATAGATTAGATCCTAAAAAAATTTGATGATCTAATTAACAAAATATTTTTAATCTAATTTTAATCATCCATAAATATATTAGATTTGATCTAGAAAACGATTTATGATTGATTATTATTTTAAACTATTTCATTACATGAAACCCGTGTTAAGATTAGATCTAAAGTAGTTTTATATTTATTTTAATACTTACATATTGGATTATGAATCAAACATACCAATTTGGTTGATAGAATCATGTTGATAAAAATATTTTGCAAATTATGTGAAAATCATTTTGAAAAGCCAAACCCCAACCCCTCAACTCCAACACCTCTAATTAAAAATTAAGAAGTGTTTATTTAGTCTAGGGATTGTAAAGTTGAAAGATCCTTTGACATTAATCATACAACATTGGGTTATGGAGTTATGAGGATTTAGGTCCTTTAATGGATTAACCTAGAGTTAGATTAAAAAGAATGGACTTAATTAGAGAATTGACTAAATCTAATCAATTATTGTCTTAAATTAGAGTCAAGGATTCTCTAGATAACAATTTACAGTAGTTTATAGTTTGTCAAGGCCAGTTCTTTAACAAGAACCAAAATGACTTCGATTCTGGGCTAGAGTCTAGCTCGAACTGTTTAGGTTGATCTTAATCAAGACTAATATAATACCATGGGTGTCTAAGATAAGTTTGCACATAATACGTGGTTCGTTTAATTAACAGGCCCCACTTACCTGACTCCTTTTCGACTAGTCTAAGACAAGCTGTTAGGAGCCCTATCCACCATCTCACTTACCTGGCTTCTTTGTTGAGATTGAAGTTTAGATGCAGATTCACTTGATAAGGTCCTTAAAAGAAATATATATTGATAATTGGATCATAAGCCTCCCATTAAAGTGGATGATAATTGGTCCAGATCAGTTGGATAAATCATTGGAGGCCCAAAAGCTTTGGTGCTTAATTCGGTTGGATGAACTATCATTCATTTTATGATCTCTTGGCATAACATCTTTTAAATGGATGGTCAGGTTGGGCCAACCAAAGTTGGTGAATGTTCTTGAACAGTTTTGGAATTGCGGCCAAGTATGGTCATAAGTAATGGATTGGACCTAACTGGACTCTTTTTTGAGAAGGCTAAAGACACAACCTGATCAGGGGCCTAGGCGCAAAATTTTAATCTTACTGAAAATTATCTGAAGAAATTATTGTTTAATGAACCTACCTTTAAGAGGTTACATGCGCTGGGCCAACCAAAGTTGGGCTCATGTACAGTCTAGTGGATTTCTAGGACTCCACTAAGAAATTAGGATAATTCCTCGAATTAAAGGTAGAGACTACCAATTCAATAAGAATAATGTAAAGACCCTTTTTGAATTAAAGTTCAAAATCTCTAGGTTTAATAATCAATTACTATAATTAGTTATATTTTATTCTTTGTGCAAATCTATGGCACCTTCCTATCTCTATCGATCATTGACTGAGATAGCAGAAAGTTGGTCGGGATCCACACTTCGATAGCTTGTTATCGAAAGTTGAAATTGTCCTAAGAGCATGAAACGATCCTTTTATGTGCTGATGATCTCTGCACCTGAGAAGCCAGCGTCACATGCACGTGGAGACGTCAAGACCACGCTTATCAAAAATGCTCAATAATAACGAACCATGTGCGCTGCCATTAATGCTAGCTGCGATGAACAATGAAGTTCAGTTGTAGGTTTAAAACAGCTCAGCCAAATGAAAATGCATCCAATGCCGATGTTGGAGGATCTTCGTTTTTAGCGCATCGATTGATGTTGAGAGTTACCAAGACTAGTGGCACCATCTTCAATGGCTAGAATACAACGGTGATGGAGCCTCTATCAGCTGTCATGTATTATACGTATGACTCGAGCTGATAGAGCGCTTGAACAACCGCTTCGGACTTTCCCTTTGCACAAATAACTAGAAAAGATGCAAGTTTAGATATATATGTAGCACCTTACAGACCCAGAATTGGCTGACATTATACACTTCTAAGGGCAAAAATTATAATTTTGACTATAAAAAAAAAATGGGTTATTTCTATCACATATGTGTATTTAGTGTCTGTTTGCATACATTCCCTTTGAGTTAATGAGTAATATATTCATATTTTCAAAGATTTGAAAATTTAGAACAATTGAAGTAATCATTGTTAACCTACATTAAAATGCTTCCGAACCATAGGATTCATCACCGCAAGGATGTGATTGATCCGAAAGATGCTGCACATCGCTCTCTTTAGTAATGAGGCTCTTAAGTCTACAGAGTGGAGCACACAACACCCGGACGGACACTACAGTACTCGGTTAGAGAACAAGGGCACTGAGCCGTGACCACCTTCGAGTAGTCTATAAGGAGAGTTACACTTCTCAGTCAATGACTTGACTCGATGCTGCGGAGTAGTGTATCTGGTTTTTTGACCTGAGATGCATCCGGCAGTTCACCTTAGCAGGTGTTATATTTGCACTCACACATCTACTCGATCTTCCTAGCCATATGGGAACCTTTGAGGATGTATGTGGCATCAGCATGATTCAGTATAGAACTGGGGAAGCAATCCAAATATTGGAAATATCTATCTACCTCGTGGTAGAGGAGCAGCCCTATGATAATCATGAAATCAAGTCCTAGAAGCCCATGGCCATGGCAGATGAAATAATAGAAAGAGTTCCTATTAGATTTTACATCGGACCCGAATCGAATGATTAATCATATGACAGGAAACTAGGGTTTGACGAGGTGTTAGCCCTTACCCTAATCTGATCGAAACTTCAAGGATAGAAGAAACTTAGATCACACAGGTAGCTACACAAGAGTTCACAATTCAGCTCTGATGGGTTTGCCACCATATACTGCTAGTGTGTCCACTGGTGGATTTTGTGAACAATTAGAATGATTTAGATCATCGATCATTCTAGAACTGTTCGAATCAGAAGAGTTTCTAATCCACGAAGGACAAGTTTCGAATTGATGTCGAGATAGAGCTCTATACATTATCCCATTACCATACGGAACTGAATCTAATGGTGTCACACAACAAGGTTAATTTTGGTGATCAATCAATTGAAACTGGGTCCAGTTCAATTGATCTGAAATGAGATGTCAATTAGTCAAGGAAAATCATAGCTAGCACTCGAGTTGAACCTAACGTTCTTCTCTTTACTATTCATAAATAAGTTGTCCTTCTGGAGCCAAAGAGTTTATGCGTCAATCAGAGGCCTTCATATGTCTAACTGGAGGGTGTCCAAGTCAGAAAAGATTGTCTTATTTTGTAAGACATTATCCTGCGCCATTTTGGTCAAGCTGCCATTTCTTTATTCGTTGGACTTTGCGTCAAAAAGTCTACCTTTGACTTGTCAAATGTTGACCATTATACACTGTGACTTTAGTTGACAATATCACGCACCTAGTTGGAAGCTGGGTTGGGGCATGTCCCCTAATTAGAAGCCTGGCAAGGAGAGAGGGCGCACACACCCAGGCGTAGTGGCCAAGTTGAGAGGCAACCTAGGAGTCCTGTTGGATAAGGGACGTCCATCTCTTTTTGGATTCCAATTTAGAGTTCTCCTAAGAAACCAACTTTGACTGATCTTAGACGCCCTCAAGAGGAATCCAGGGAACTCTATTTCTACAATCAAATTTTAGATCTTGATTTCACAAAGAGGTATGTTGGTTGGGAAGAGATGAAGTTTGATCACAGACAAGTCTATAAATATAAGACCTGCGCCCAACCCAGATTGTGATTGGAAGTGATGAAAGGAATCATAATCCCATGCCCCACAGGCTGCCTCTCCCCTTTCCTCCTGCCAAACCAACCTTCTCCCTCTCCTCTCCACATACCAAAAGAGTTTTGGATTTTTGTTGGTGCAATCTAGATCAAAAAAAGAGCGACTTGAAAGCTTTAGAAGGCTGCACTGCTTGCAAGGATACATGCTGATCTTCAAAAAAGTTTTGAAGACCTCCAGGATCAGATCCAGAATCTAATTATTGGAACGTGATAGAGAAGAAGAGGAATCTCTAGATCCAGCCCGAGTGGATACGATAGAGGCAGCACTTGATGTGGCTAGATCCAGAACCTTCGCTGCCATACAGATCATCAGACCGCGTATCAGGATATACCCATATCAGGTAAATTAAATTTATATTAATTTATCTAGATTTTATTAATTTCAAAATAATAATTAATTCAGATCTGAAACATATCAAATCTGATTGGGAGTCAAGAGAAAAATTTTTGAATATATTCTTCTTGATTTGATCAGATCTGAACAAACTTATGCTCCGAAAAATCAGGATTGTTTCTTCAATACTGATACTCGCTGCCCAAATTTATCTCTCATTCCTTACCACATTATTAGAATGTCAAAGCCTAAATTGACTATCATGGCATTACTGGAGGTTACTTCAGAACTTTGAGAAGGATCAATCAGCCACCATAAAGAGTCGCGTGAACTTAATGAGAATTTGTCTTCTCATTCTCGACCTTTGGAAAGAGAAAGAAGGTAACAAGAAGAACGAAAGCCAAGTAAAGGCATGTCAGGCGAAGGATTATCGTGCAGGCCTCAGACCCAAAAATCAAGCCCGATAAGGTAAGCCGAATGTTCTTTCTACAAGAAATGGCGGCGACTGAAAGAGGAACTGTCCTCAATACATTGCCTCTCTAGACCGAATAAGCAGAGAAAGAGCAAGCTATTGCTGCGGGCAAGTATTATTATGATAACTTCTTGGCCAATTTCAGTTGTGTGTGCATTATTAACTGGACTGGGTAATTAGATACTAAAAGCCCTTATCAATTACAATTCATTGCAGGAGTTTGCAGGTAAGTTAGAAGATTCGAACAAGTGAGAAATTCCTGAACGTGGGAGAGGAAGACCAGTTCAGTTTCTAGCTTTAGAAATTTAAAACTTGTATTCTGAATCTCATACCATTGTTTTATTGATTGTTATTTATGTCCTAATTTCTTTTTAAATATCAATTTCTGTAGGCCTTCAGCTATGAACAATTATGAAATTTTAATAAAAAATGAGTTTGTAATATCATTGTGAATGGTTTACTGCTTTTATGGACAAGTTGAATATGTGTATATATTTATCACAAGCCTGTTAATGTAGTCTATTCAACTAGTAAATATTCCTAGATTAGAATAATGGACATGTTGGGTTATAACTCTACTCCCGTCAACAAAGTCCAGTTGATGCTGAGCCTAATGCAACTGTTAATCACAGAAGAGATTCGATGATTCTCTCTCAAATCGGTCGGACCCCAATCGAACTCTTCCAACGGCCAAACCTTAGACCGAACTCCTTTCAAGTCGGCCGACTTCTAACGCGGACTGAGCCTCAACTAAAAAACTCCTCCATCGATCGAACCCTCTCAAACTTTCTCTATCAACTGAATTCAACCAAAATCTCTAGTGGCAGAACTCCTTTCGGATCTCTCCTTCAGTCGGACTCCTCCAAGAGCCGAAATCTTTTCATGATCTCTCCTTTCAGTGAATGCCGGACCAGAAGCCAAACTTCCTCTCGGTATCCCTCCATTAGTTGGACTCTTCCTAGAACCAAAACCCCTTATAGGACTCTCCTTCATCGGATCCTATAGGAGTCGAACTCCTCTCGGTCCTCCTTCAATTGGAATTTTTACAAAGAAGCCAAATCCTTTCGAACTCCTCGAGAGATCTCTCCTTTAGTCGAGCCCTTCAGGAGCCGAACTCACTTTCAGATATTTCTTTAGTTCGTAACTCCTCAAGAGCTAAATTATATTTCTGGATCTGTTTCTTCAGTCGAATTGCCTACCAGAGCCAACTCCTTTCGGATCTCTCATTTAGCGGACTCCTCCAGGAATCAACCCCTTCAGGACTTCTCCTTCGCGTTCATGATGGCCTTATTAGAGCTGAACTACTCTGGATCTCTGTCCTGTCAGCTATGATTTCATAAAGTCGAAACTTCCTCTCGGATCTCTCCTATCAGTTCAGTATTCTTATAGAAGCTAAACATTCTTCTAGACTCCTTCTTTTATTGGATTGCCCAGGGCAAAACTCCTTCCAGATCTCTCCTTTCAGTCAGACTCTCCAAGAAGCACAAACTTGTTCCAGATCTCATCATTCCAGTAAGATTCCTCCGGATCTCAACTCCCTCTAGAATTCTCCTTCAGCTGAATTCCATCCAAGAGCGAACTCCTTTCGGACTCTCCTTCCAGTCGTAATTCCTCAAGAGCCAAACTCCTTCCGGATCTCTCCTTCAGTCGGACTCAATCCAGGAGCCGAAACTTATTTTAATCTCTCCTTTAGCATAAATTCTCCTAGGAGCTAAACATTCTTCTGGATTCTCTCCTTCATCAGACTCCTTCAGGAGCTGAACTTGTTTCTGGAATCTCTCCTTCAGTTGAATTTCCTCTAGAGCTGAACTCCTTTCGAAATCCTCCTTTAGTCGGGACTTCTCTAAGAGCTGAACTTGTTTCAGATCTTCTCTCTTCAATCAGAGTTCTCCAGGAGCTTCAAACCTTCCTCCGAAACAGTCTTCCTTTAGCATAAACTTGTTCAGTTGAACTTTGTTGCGTCTAACTTCGTCGTACGCAGTCGGGCTCGCTGTTCCAGAACTTACTCCATCAACAAAACTCCATCACAGATGTTCTCTAATAGTTACTTTCAGAATTTCAAATAGCATTCCTTTCCAGATGACCCCTCTAGCGTATTCTCTTTTGGGAGTCCCAAACTCGTAGAATGACATATGTCAAATGTTCTTCATCCCTCCACAGTTGGCCCCGAGGCCCCACTTACCAGAATAGGCTACAGCGTAGTCACTATTAGTTCTTACTAATGGGCGGCGCCTCCCTCCGAGACAACACTCCATCAGGCGTCGAGCGGTAAACTACCACGCATGTGCTATGACTATCACTATCAATCTACTACATGCTCTATCTATAAAGAGGGATCCTCTAGATACATTTTGTCTAAGCTCTCTTCTCCTTTTCAAACTCATGCCACAACTCTTTTGTTGAGCACTCCATTTCTATGAGTCGAAAGAGCTTAACTATGATCGATCGGACGGTCCTCCGGAGCCATCACCACCAGTACTGCCGGATGGGACTTATTTTGTCAGGTTCACCACTACGGCGATCCTCTTCTTCCTCAACTCCAGCTCGGATCCAGACGTCAAACCAAGATCTGCCAAACAATAAAATTGACGCACTAGAGAAGAAGAGGCCTTGCATGTTCCCTAGTACCCTTAATTCTTAAAGAGTGCTCAGCGAAATCCTGTGGATCTTCTTCTTCAAGCGTTCCAATCTCCATCTCTCCCTAACCCCGGAGAATGCCTCCAAAGAGGATGAACTACCTAAAAGGGATCTACCCGCTTCTACCATCAGATCTGGGCCCAGATTCATCTGTCCATTGCTTCATTGTCGGTGCTTCAAACCCTCCTCCTCCACTGCACCCGGCGGCACATAGTAGATCCGAGTAGTTTAACCTTGCTGATAGCAACAATTAGGGCCTCACCAAAATGTGTAGGCCATTCGGTAGCCCTCCGATGGGCGTGATCCACCAGAAACCCACCAGCGAGATGTCAAAAAATGTTCAAGAAGGAGCACTTATGGGCTGGCAATACCCATCGCCCTTGAGAAAGGAGAAACAAGAGCAGAGGATCTTGCTTAGATCATGGTTCTTTCCGGAAGGGACCTATCCCCCATCCACGGTCGAAGCCTTCCATAAGACCGCGAGTCGAAGTTGACACCTTAAAATCAAAAACTATGAAAGATGGATCGATGATTGAGGAGCTTAGCCATGTCGCCCTAGCTCACCATGACAACATCCGCACTGATCCCCCTTTCTCTCCCTGAATTATGCAAGAGCCCGTTTCGTCGAACTTCAAGCTCTCCTAATTTAAAAGCTACGACGGAATCTCTAATCCGATCGATCACTTGAAAGCCTTTTGGACCATGATGCTGCTCCATGGTGCATCAGATGCCATATTATGCTAAGCTTTTTCATCTACCTTAAAGGAAATAGTAAGAAACTGGTACTCGGTGTTGAAGCTAGGTATGATCTTTTTCTTTGATCGGATGAGCTATCAGCTTACGGCTCACTTCGTCAGCAACCGACGTCCGTGCTGAGGTTTGGATTCCCTAATGAACATCAAGTAGAAGGGCGGAGAATCCATCTGAACTTATGTCACTCGGTTTAATGCTACTGTGTTGGAGGTCCGGAACCTGAACTAGTCAATTACGATGGCCGCACTCAAGGATGGCCTTCAGAAGAATGACTTGCTATTCTCCCTGAAGAAGAAGTACCCTAAGGATTTTGCCAATCTACTAGCTCATGCTGAGGGATATGCTCGAGCGGAAGAAGCCTTCAAGTTGAAGGATGAGGAAGTTGCAGGAGAGCGGCATAGACTCACTGCTGATGGAGGGCCAAATGAAGTTCGATCATGCTCACGGACTTCCCTCGAGCGCAAGCGAGCCCAAACTCCTTGAGCTCATCGTTAATGAAGCCCCGATGGAAGGACACAAAGAAGTTCTCCCTTGAAGGTTTCACAACTATGCCTCCCTCAATGCTCCACAGATGTTGGCCTGAAGTAAGCCAATGGCGCTACCGTAGCTAGAACCACCAATGAGGAAGGAACAATAAAGAGATCGGCCGCCTCTCGGCATCATCAATGCTATCTCTAGGGGGCTTAGTACTTTGGTGAGCCACCTTCTCTTAGCCTTAGAGTCAGAAAAAGTTTGCCTCGAATTAGGAAGGCCCATATAAAATAGAGAAGATCGTCCGACCCAAAACTTATCGCTTGAAGAAGCTCGGAGGAACAACACTCCCACGACCGTAAAACTCAAAGAATCTAAGAATATACTGTCGGTAATTTTTCTTCAATAAAACTCCTCCATTTCAACATTATTGTTTCTTGGTGCGAAAACTATCTAATGATAGGGAAGAAGCAATCAATAGAGGCCATGTTAGAAACAGAAGGAAAACCTCATCCTAACATGAGCAAGTCGAAGGCCTCATTCATTTTAGATGAGATGAGGGAAGAGGCCCTGACAACGGCCCTTATGTGCCCCTACAATCTATTGGGAATAGGAGGAAAATCTCATCCTAATGCAAGTAAAGTCGAAGATCTCATTCATTTTAGACGAGATGGGTGGAGAGGCCTGACAACGATCCTTATGTGCCCCCACAGTCCATTAGGAATAGGAGGAGAACCATCTACGTGAGCAAAAGTCGAGCTCGTTCATTTTAGCGGTAAGAGGGCCCGACAATGGCTCCATTTGCCAAAACAATAGAGAAGATCTCTCCACCTCGTGGAACAAGATCTCTCTCGAGCTTCAACTTCAATTCAACTCAACGGAGATAGGATCTCCTTCGAGCTCAACCACAACGTCATAGAACAGGATCTCCCCCGACTTTACAAATGTCAAAGAATAAGACTCCTGGACTCGGTAGAGATAAGATCTACCCGAGCTTCAACATCAACTCAACCTCGCTGAGATAGATCCCCCAAGCTTTCAACCGCAATGTCAAGCAGACAAGATCTCTCTCGACTCAGCTAGAGACAAGACTCCCAAGCTTCAACTCATGTCAACCTCGACTGAAGATTAAATCTCTCTCGAGCTTCAACCGCAATTAATAGGAACAAGAATAAATTCTGAACCTCGACTGGAGAAAGATCTCTCCTGAGCTTCAACTTCAACATCAACCTTGGCTGAGAGACAAGATTTTCCGAGCTTTAACTACAACATCAAAGGAGACAAATCTCCCTTGACCTCAGTTGGAGACAAGATCCCCCCGAGCTTCAACTCAACTTCAACTTCATCTTGGCTGAAGACAAGATCTCTCCGAGCTTCAACCGCAACGCAAAAGGAGACAAGATCTTCCTGGACATCGACTAGAACAAGATCTCCCCAAGCTTCAACTTCAACGTCAACCTTGGCTGGAGACAAGATCTTTTCGAGCTTCAATCGCAATGTCAACAGGAGACAAGATCTCCCTCGACATCTGCTGGAGATAAGATCTCCCCTGAGCTTCAACCGTAACGTTAACAGGAGACAAGATCTTTCTCGACCTCAATTGGAGATAAGATCTCTCCCGAGCCTCAACTTCAACGTCAACCTCGACTGGAGGCAAGATCTCTCTCGAGCTCCAAATTCAACGTCAATAGGAGATTAGATCTCCTTCAACCTCGATAGAAGACCAGATCTCCCACGAGCTTCAACTTCAACATCAACAAGAGATAGGAACTCCAACCTCGGCTAGAGAGAAGATCTCCTCCGAGCTTCAACTTTAACCTCGATTGGAGACAAGATCTCCCCCGAGCTTCCACTTCAATATCAACCATGGCTGGAGATAAGATCTCCCCCAAGCTTCAACCTCAACGGGTGTAGAGCCCGAAAAAAAACTTCAGCAGTCGCCTTTTTTGTACTTCCTTCCTTCAAATTTTGAACTCAGGAGTGGGGGGACTATTGTTGGAGATAAACCTTGCTTCCGTCGAAGTCTAGTTTGATGCTTAGCCTAATGCAACTAGTAATCATAGAAGAGCTTCGATCGAAAATTCTCCTCCAGTGGTTGGACCCCAGCCGAACTCTTTCAGTGGCCAAAC
Source organism: Cocos nucifera (assembly GCA_006176705.1). Lineage (NCBI taxonomy): Eukaryota > Viridiplantae > Streptophyta > Magnoliopsida > Arecales > Arecaceae > Cocos > Cocos nucifera. The sequence continues at coordinate 35,058 of QRFJ01006008.1, read as the reverse complement.
CTTAGCTGAACTCCTTTAGCTGACTGAATTTCTCAGCGACTGAGCCCCAACCAAACTCCTCCATCGGTTGAACCCCTCTCGAACTCCTCCAGTGGCCGAATTCTTGCTGAACTCTTCCAGTAGCCAAATTCCTGCCAAACTCCTTTCGGACTCCTCCTTCAATCGAATTCCTCCAAAAGTCGAACTCCTTTTGGATCTCTCCTTCAGTCAGACTCCTCCAGAAGTCGAACTCCTTCCAGATCTCTTCTTCAGTCGGATTCCTCCAGGAGCCAAACTTATTTCTGATCTCTCCTTCAGTCGAATGCCTACCAGAGCTGAACTCCTTCCGAATCCCTCCTTTAGTCAGACTCCTCTAGGAATCGAACCCCTTCAGGATTTCTCCTTCAATCGGATGCCTACAAGAGCCGAACTCCTCCTAGATCTCTTCTTCAGTCGGATTTCTATAGGAGCTGAACTCCTTCTTTACTCGAATTCTTTCATAAGCCGAACTCCTTCCAGATCTCTCCTTCAATTAGACTCCTCTAAGAGCCGAACTCCTTCTGAATCTCTCCTTCAGTCAGAGTCCTCTAGGAGCCAAACTTATTCTGGATCTCTCTCTCAGTCGAATGCCTACCGAAGCCGAACTCCTTCTGGATCTCTCCTTTAGTCGGACTCCTCTAGGAACCGAACCACTTCAAGACTTCTCCTTCAGTCAGATGCCTACAGGAGCCGAACTCCTTTCGAATCTTTTTTTAAGTTGGATTTCTACAAGAGCCAAACTCTTTTCAAATCTCTCCTACAATCAGATTTCTATAGGAGCCAAACTCCTTTTGGACTCCTCCTTCAGTCGGATTCCTCTAAGAGCCAAACTCTTTTTGGATCTCTCCTTCAGTCGGACTCCTCCAGAAGCTGAACTTATTTTGGATCTCTCCTTCAGTCAAATTCCTTCAAGAGCTCAACTCCCTCCAGACTTCTTCTTCAGCTAAATTCCTCCAAGAGCTGAACTCCTTTCGAACTCCTCCTTCAGTCGGATTCCTCTAGGAGCTAAACTCCTTTTGGATCTCTCCTTCAGTCGAACTCCTCTAGGAGCCAAACTTATTTTGGATCTCTCCTTTAGCTAAATTTCTCTAGGAGTTGAACTCCTTCCAGATCTCTCCTTCAGTCGGACTCCTTCAGAAGTCAAACTTGCTCTGGATCTCTCCTTCAGCTAAATTCCTCTAGGAGTCGAACTCCTTTCGAACTCTTTCTTCAGTTGGATTTCTTTCAGAGCCAAACTCCTTTCGGATCTCTTCTTTAGTCAAACTCCTTCAGGAGTCGAACTTATTCCAAATCTCTCCTTCAATCAAATTCCTCTAAGAGCTCAACTTCCTCCGAACTTCTCCTTCAGCTAAACTTCTTCAGTTGAACTCCTTCAGTCGAATTTCATCAGTCAGGCTTCTTCTGGACTTCTCCATCAATCAAACTCCATCCGAATTCCTCCAGTAGATTACTTTCAGATTTTAAGTAGTATTCCTCCTGGATGATCCTCTCTAGCCATATTTTCTTTAGGAGTCCAAACTCTAGAATTGACATACATCAAAGTTCTTCATCCCTCCACGTGGCTCTGAGTGGCCCACTACCAGATGGCTGTAACTATCACTATTAGTCTATTACGGATGGTGCCATGCCTCCCTCCGTGATAGACTCCACTAGGCCTCGAATGGCCCGCTACCAAATGGCTATGGCTGTCACTATCAATCTGCTACAGGCTCCATCTATAAAAAGAGATCTTTTAGATACATTTTCTCTAAGCTCTCTTCTCTTTCCCAGAACTCTACCAAACTCTTTCTTAAGTACTCCATTTTTGTTGGCCAGAAGAGCTGACTTGATCGTCGGAGGATCCTACTGGAGCCACCACCACCGACTCCGAATGAAACTTTATTTTGCAGGTCACTAGTGGCGACCTCTTCTTCCTTAACTTCAGCTCGATCTAGCGTCAACCAGATTCTGCACCAACATGATAGATATCTATATATGGCACTGTAGGCTGGATCATATAAACAAGAACAGGATAAGCAGGTTAGCTCAAGAGGGTATTCTCGAACTTAGTGATTGTGAATCACTTCCAACTTATGAATCCTGTCTTCTTGATAAAATGACTAAATCATCTTTTACTGAAAAAGGTAAGAGAGCCACTGAACTCTTAGGACTAGTACATACTGATGTATGTGGACCAATGAGTACTAGTGCCAAAGGTGGATATGTCTACTTCATCACTTTCATAAATGATCTATCCAGATTTGGATATGTCTATCTGATGAAACATAAGTCAAATTCATTTGAAATGTTCAAACGATTCTAAAGTGAAGTAGAAAAATAAACTAGAAAGAGTGTTAAAACTCTTCGATCTGATCGAGGAGGAGAATACCTTTTCGGTGAGTTTCTCACATATCTAGAAGAGAATGGAATTTTCTTTCAATGGACTCCTCTAAGAATACCACAGTATAATACTGTATCTAAAAGGAGAAATCGAACTCTATTAGATATGGTCCGATCCATGATGAATTTTGCAAGCTTGTCGATATCCCTATGGGGATACGGACTTGAATTAGCTTGCTATCTTTTAAACAAGGTTCCAACTAAATCTATGGTTAACATTCTCTTAATATCCCTCTGGTATTCTTATTTTGTATGTGGATGACATTCTCTTAATCGGTAATGACATCCCCATACTACAAGAAATAAAAGTTTGATTGTCATCACAGTTCTCCATGAAGTACTTGAGTGAAGCATCCTATGTCCTAGGGATAAAGATCTATAGGGATAGATTTAAAAAGATGCTTGGTATATCTCAGTCCACGTACATAGAAACTTTACTGAAGAGGTTCAGCATGGAGAATTCAAAAAGGGCTATCTTCCGATAGGCCAAGAAATTTCTCTCTCTAAGAAGGATTATCCGACAACTCCTGAAGAGAGAGAGAGCATATGAGTAGAATTTCATATGCTTCGATAGTGAGATCTATTATGTATGCAATGACATGTACGAGATCAGACATGGCATACTCACTAGGAGTAGTGAGTAGATACCAATCTGATCCTTGAAAAAATCATTGAAAGGTGGTTAAAATCATCCTTAAGTATTTGAAAAATACTAAGAACCAATGGTTGGTTCATGGTGAGTCAGATCTAAAATTTATGGGATTTACAGACTCAAACTTTCAATCTAACCATGAAGATAGTAAAAGTGTATCGGAATATATCTTTACTCTAAATGGTGGAGCCATCTGCTGGATAAGTTTCAAGCAGCATACAGTGGCTGACTTTGTTTGCGAAAAAGAGTACATGGCAGCATCAGATGTAGCAAAAAAAGCTATGGCTGAGAAAGTTCATCACTGAGCTTGGAGTAGCACCCTACATTGATGGTCCAGTCCTGCTCTACTGCGACAGCACTGGCGCCATAGCTCAAGCAAAGAAATCGAAGGTACACCAGTGGACAAAGTATATTTTGTATCGCTTCTATTTGGTTCGTGAGATCGTGGATCGTGGTGATGTCGACCTTCAGAAGATCGATGGAAAGGAGAACCTAGCCGATCCCTTCACTAAAGCTCTAGCAATCAAGGAGTTTGACAACCATAAGTCGAAGATGGATATTAGATACTGTGCCGAGTGGCTTTAGGACAAGTGGGAGTTATTGAAAATTATGTTCCAAAGTCAATCATCAGCCTGTTAACGGTTAAGATATTGTAATTAATTTATTAATTAATAAAAATTTTTGGCATCTTTTTCATCATAAGTTTACATCTTCTAATGAACTCTATTGTTGTGATGAAGTCCTTAAGACTATTTAGTTTTGATAAAGAGAGAATTTATCGATTAGTCCTTAAATTTATTTATGATCAAATGATAGGATGTTAACTAGGACGACAGCATCTATCGAGCATAGATCACTATATGCCATATAGGTTGGTTGTCCTCTTAACCAAGAAGTGTAAAGATACTGTATGGCATATAGTGAGATATATGGATACATCATCATTGAACGTGACCAACTCTAGAATATTCTACTATCGAGAATATCTCTGATGGGATATAGGTATAAGTATCCCTTAGACCTGAGATCATCTCAATGACTTGCAAGCAACTCACTATGTTTTAGTGCTAGACTAACTGAATTTCTAATTCAGCAACAGAAGACTTTTGGGCACAGTCAAGTACTTATGAAGTCGAAGTGTAATCAAGATAAAATTGACCAATCCAAGAGTTGGAGAAGAATGTATCACTGTATTTCAATATAGCAAAATCTTGGCCAGGATAATCTATCAGATGGATTTGATATTTTGAAATACAATATGGACAACCTAATCAGAATTGACAGTTGAACTCTGAGGTATCCTATGAGCATTATGGTCAAGGGGATGAATTATATAGAAACTCTATCTGCATGGATTCTAAGGATGGTGTTCTACACCTTTGACCTTCCGACCATCGGATATCATTGCTAGATGATCACTTCGATTGGTACAAAAATTTATTCCTATGCTACCGACTTAGGTTCAGACCTATGAGGTCACACATATTAGAGTTCACATTTTAATAAAATGGTTGATCAGTGATTTAGAATCATTTTAGGATTAAATGATCAATGTGGTTGATGTTTGACCTAGTGTAAGTGTTATAGGAGGATTGATTAGCAATTCGATTACTAATTGACTTAATTTGATTAAGCTAGTAGGCTGAGATTAAGTCTAATTAAATATGATTTAATTAAATTTGATTTGAACTTGATTGAATCAAATTCAATTGGTTTATTGGATAAGCCAAGTGCAAGGAAGAACTAGTCCTAGTCTAACTAGGACTTGGGTCAACCCAATTTTTTAATTTGATTAAAAAATAAATCAAAATTAAATCTAATTTAATCTAATTTAAATAAGTCCTTAAATAAGTTAGGATCTTATTTAATTGGGTTGGATTACTCTTATTTTTATTTGGTTAAAAGACCTTATTTGACCAGGTCAAAATAGGAGTCCTAATGTGACAACGACTCCCTATTCCTTGCACCACCTAATCCTCACGCCCCACCCCTTTCTCTTTATATTTTTTCATGAAATTCTCCATTCCCCAAGGCCTCTCATGCCCTCTTTCTCTCTTCTATTTCTCATATGAAAGTTTGTTGCATGACCAAGTCAAAAGGGGAAGTTGATTTCGCTTAGGATTCTATGAGATAGAATTCCTAGTCAACTAAAAATCCTCCTTCCCTTCATGCTGCCACCTCCCTTATTTCTCTCTCTCACACACACATTTTTTTTGGGTTTATTTTTGTCCTCCCTTTCTGGTCTATGGTAGAAAAAAAAGGTGGGGCGCCCAAGAGTTGGCCGCCCCAACAACTTTCCTTATTTGGTCCTTTCTAGTCTAGATTTTTGACCTAACTTGAACTCTACATATCTCTTTATTTGAAAATAATATTTTATTAAAATTTTCTTGGATCGTAGACACTTGAGAGGTCTCTTTGGTATAGAAAAATTAGAGAAAAATTCATCTGAATCGTGGAGATATTAAAAACATAAATCAAGGTGTCTAGAAAAAGAACAAAGAAGAAGAAGAGGGTCTTTTTCTAGGATTTTTGTTCTAGATCTCTTCCTCCATTTTTATGATCTTTTGAGAGGTGTCTCAACATCACAAATCTTCTTCTTTTCTTTTTGGTATTTTGGAGAGTCCAAGTTTTGAAGAAGAAAGCATCGGATCGATCATCGAAGAGAGATCAGCACAGGCTAGCATACTGTGCTGATTTTCTGCATCAGGATCTCTGATCATGTTCATGGGCTCGTGTGGATGACTCCTAAAGGTTGGATACCTGTGTGGCTCATGACTTCATCCTCAAACCTGGATCAGCAAGTTAGAACGTCTAACTTGCTCAAGTAACAGATCCGATCTCTTATTTTATAGCTGCATTAGATGTAGTATAGATCTAGATTAATATGATCAACCTTTTTCTTTCTTATTTAATTTTTAATTTTTGATTTAAATACCATGCAATAATCATATAATAAGATCTTAGATCTAGAATATTTTAGATTAATTTTGATTGATTTTAATCTTCCACTGCCTGATCTTGAAAAAGTTTCAAGATCTGGTCCTGAAATCCTAGATCTGGTTCCTACACTTCCTTCTTCAAACCCTTTTCAAAGGCTTGAACGAAACTCCCTGGGGTAAGGGGTCGGCATCAGCCAGAGAAAGGGGGTTGTGACCTTGGTTGTTAGAGATGTTCTGAATCACATGCAGCGCAGAGCGTAAAGAAAAAGAGAGATTTGCTTTCATTGCTTCAAATATTTTTGATACATCAAAAAAAAATGAAGAAAAGCACATAAACGTCAAAAGTTTAGATCTTAGATGGCTCACCCACTGGAGAGGTCGGGACATTCTCGATCGCCTCCGACTCTCGAGTAGGCCCGAACGTGGCACTCGCAGGTTTTGGAACCTCTGAAGTGGTTTAGACAGCATGGACGGCCAGGGCAACCTCGGCATCAGGACACGAAGGGCTGGCTCTATTCCCTGGCTCCTCTATGAGAAGGTCTAGATCGATGTCAGGGAAGTTCTCGATGACCCGCCCCAAGCAGTTCTAGAATCCTTCCAAGAAAGATTCCTAGGCGAAGTCTATTTTGATATCCTCCATATCTTTGGAGGACTTGAAGTCTTGTACGGCCCTTTCTATAGCGACGTTAACCTCCTCCAGGGCCTTCCTTCTTTCCTCCTTCTCTAGAGCTAGCTCGGCCCTCAGCTTTGCCATCTCTTTGTGCTCCTCCCTCAACTCTTTCTGACGGCATTCGACTTCAGACGAGTGAATTTTCGAGGCTACCTTCAAAGCATTGGTCTTGGTCTGGGGCTTCTCAGCTTCTGCATGGACTTCCTCAAGGGCCCTAGAAGCTTCGGCCCATCTCTGGTTTGCCACCTTGGAGTGAGCAAAAAGGTAGTGTTCCAACTACAAAATGAAAAGCGAGTCAGAATTCTAGAAGATCCTAACTTTAAAGCCTGAAGGGCATGAAGTCAAAATCAAAAGAAGCCACTTACCTCCAAGAAAGTAGTGAAGGACTCATCGAACCTCTCAGCGTCGTCCTTCTAGTGCAACCTCTCTACAATATGGGGAAGGACGCTCCCCTCCATTAGCGCCTGGACGACCTTTCGGTCGTTCAGAGAACCTTGCTCTTGGCTAAGATCATCTCCCTCAGAGCTCTTAACCTTCCATCCGACTTTTTTGCCGATGGCCTTCTTCTTCTTCCTCTCTACAACTTTGTTTTGCTGAACAGGAGTAGAAGGGGTGGCCTCATCAAATGGGACCAAACTCGGTGCGGTAACGATAGGCTCGAGGGCTGGCATGGCCCGAATTAGCATGGCCCGAATTAGCATGGCCTAGCTCAACTCTCTAGTCCGAGCCTTCTTCTACGGTTCATCGAAAGGACTGCTCTTCCTCTTAAGGGTTTTGATTCTCTTTGCCAGGTGGTTCTGTTCCTCTGGAGTCATTTCTGCAAAGAAGATAAAGTTAGAAGGTTAAAAGAAAGAATACCATCCAACTGACTGAATATGAAGGACTACCTATTGGGTTAAGAGAACTGAGACCGAAGTTGAACAAGGTTTGCTCATTTAGAAGTTTAGGGATCGGTGGAGCATTAAAGGACTTCAGCTTATCGACCGAACTCCGATCCTCGCTTTCTAACCCGGGGGCTCGGTGGACCAATTTTCTTATCTCCCCCCATGGAGGAAGCCCTAATCCTAAGGAGGGATGGAAGATGAAAAAGAATTTCTCCTTCCAGTCATGAACGAAGGAAGGAGCACCCTTAAGCAGTCCCTTCTTATCGAACTGCGGAGATACATACCACCAATCCTTGGCGATTGGATGGCATTTGAAGATAAAAAAATTGTGGAATAAGAAAATGGTAGGTCGGATGCCCACCATAGTGCACAGAGAGAGAAATCCTATGATGAATCTAAAGAAATTCGGCATGATAGCAGCAAGAGAAATATTGAGAAATCAGAATAGGTTAACTACAAAAGGAGGAAAGAAAAACCTAAGCCCGGTCTAAAGGGTTTCGACATACAGATAGGTTTGATCGGGAGGAGGTGAGCAAGCTCAGTCATCGGGCTCAGAAAGCTCGAGCTTGTATTCGGAAGGAATCCTGAACTGAATTCTGACTAGAAAAAGATCGTCGGACCGAAGTCTACATGGAATGGTTGCAGGCACAAAAGGACGAGCCGACTCCAAGAGTACGGCCTCCTCAGGAGGCAGGTTCACCAAGATTAGAGGGGCCGGGCTCCTAGAACAAGTTGACCAGGATCCCTCGCTAGACATTTGGATCAAAGCAAAATCAAGGAATTGCCCAAAAATCAAAAAAATAAGGTGTTAATCTTCGATAAAAATAGAAAGAGTGAGAAAGCAAAGAGTGTAGAAATAATCCAAAAAAGTGTCGGAGGGCTGACCTAAATCGGTTGGGAAGAACAAGGAGATGATGAATGTAATGAAAATCGAATAGGGATGCACCTGAAATCCTCGTATAGGATGGAGAAGGAAACCAGAGGAAGGAGATGAGGATTTCAAAAGAAGTAAGGTCTTGAAGGAAGAGAATGGGCTTAAATAACCCCTGAAATTCCAAGATGGTTATGATTGTAGATTTCCTCCAGCCGATCGATCGACGCGTGTCCCACTCATCATGACAGAAAGCTTCCAACGGGTAGATCCTTAATAGCACCTTACTCTGAGCAAACTTTTAGTGGGGCATTCGAAAAACATCTCTTCGGATTACCACGCATTTATGAAACTTCGACACCAGCTCGGTGAAGGCCAAAACTCTCCATCCAACCCTAATGCGGGAAACTTAACAGGATTGAAAAATCCTTCGAACTTCGACAGTCTTCATTTTACTCCCATCCTTCGAACTTCGAACTTGAGAGTAGGGGGAATAGTATTTGGGTTAAATCCACACCTGTCGAAGTTCGGCTAAGACTCCAACTCTTGATCAGTTCCATCTGATTGTAGTTAACACAACTAAACCTCAATCCATAGGAGTATTCGAACTCTGAATCATTCTGAGATGGCCGACCTTCAACACTACAGTCAGATAATCCAATTGGCTGGGAAGATCGATTTTGGATTTAACAGGGCATTACAGATTCCTTCTCCAAACGAACTTGAATAGTTAATACTTCTGCCCCAGAGAACCAGTTAAGTTCCCAGCTCTTGCGCATCCCATTCGGTCGATCTCATTTTGGTAACGTGTGCCCCACTTGAACGAACTTCCTTGGATCTTCCTTTTAGGCAGAATCTTAGTCAAACTCCTTCTGAATTTCTCCTTCAGCGAAACTTCTCCAGCAGTCGAACTTCTTCTGAACTTCCCTCAGACGAACTTCAGCGCTTTATCATTATTCACCGATGAGAAATCCTAGGAATGGCCGAACCTCAAAGGAATAGTAGAGACGCCAGTGTTTCAGTCACGCTCACTTATTGCAGCCATCAGTCAATACTCAGCTCAAGTAGATCCCTCACAGTCAGACTCCTTTCGGTTGGACGTCTTTCAGGCCTCTTTGCCAATCGAACTCCTGCCAGACTTCTCTTCCGATCGAATTTCTTCCAGCTGCCTAAAAGGACCACGACATACGCCTTCAACATAGCAAATAAAAGCCAACACATGGTCAATCTTGATAACCTCCGAACTCCTCCAGAACAACAACGTCCAAGAGCCCTTCATCGCATGCAACCATCCCATCTGAACTTCAGTTGTTAGGTCTACAACAGACTAGCACGTCATGACAACAGACACCATCCTCTGTAACAAACCCCACGTGACCCCGAACGGCCCACTATCAAGTGGTTACGGCGGTCACTATCAGTTTGTTACAGGCTTTGGAGCTATAAAAGGAACCCTCCAGATACGTTTTCTTGAGACTCTCTTCTTCTTTTCGAAACTCTATAACTTTCTTAACTGAGCACCCCATTTCTGTTGGCCGAAAGAGCTGACTTGATTGTCGGAGGATTTTGTCGGAGCCACCACCCCAGTCTCTAGATAAGACTTATTTTGTAGATCACCAACGGTGACCTCATCTTCTCTGACTCTAGCACTCCTACGGCGATAATCAGATTTCACACCAACAACATGCATGAAACCACCTAAAATCCAACAGCCTCATAAATAAATAAATAAATAAGAAGTTATCACATCCTTTACTTAAATGGCTTTTTTACCAGAAAATATTGTATTTGTACATAGTAACATGTAGCATTAAATATAAAATACGATATCACATAATTATCTCTATACAACATGCATCGGATCCAATCATATCAAGGTGCTCGACTATGGACTATAGCAACCACATTTACAGCCCATGGCATGGAACTAATACCGTGGCTAGTCATATGGACTACCACAATCACGTTTACAGCCCATGGCGGGGCACCAACTATGGCTAGTCCAAAGGATTATAAGCGCTCAACTCCAACTACCACAACCATATTTACAGTCCATGGCGAGATATTAATAGTAGCTAGTCTGGAAGACCATAAGTGCTCAATTCTAAACTACCGCAGCTATATTTACAGCTTATAGCAAGACACTAATACCATGGCTAGTCCTATGGACTACCGTAACCACGTTTACAGCTCATGGTGGGGCACCAAAATTATGGCCAATCTAGAGCATCAGATAGTTCAATTATAAGTTCGTTAGGTATGATAATTAAAAAATTACATTTTTTTACAAAACTCAATGCATGTAATTTTCGAAATTCAACCAAATCTCGGTCAATAATATATCATATATAATTTCATATAGAATCATGCATATGTATGCAACGAATAAATAAATAGGCTATCAAAATCATGTAAATTAAATTACTAAAGTACAAAATATTTTTTATTTACAGAAGTAATTAATATCCAAAAATTCTTATCTATCATTAAAGTGAACTCACTAGGTTTTTTATCTAGATGTTAAGAACTTTGCTTGGTATTCTCTCATCCAAGAAATTATTCTTCTAAATATTTAAATTAATATTTTAAAATAAATTAAATTAAATATCTAGAATCTGGGTCCACACCCCTATTTTCAAATTTTCTTTTCCCTAAAATCTTTCATAATCCATTTAAAAAGTAAAAAATAAATAAATAAATAATTAATTAATTATAACTAGAGAAGAGGGAGAAGAGTTCTCTATTCTTCACTTCTTCCTTTCCAAAAACAGGGGATTCTTTCCCTTCCTCCCCATTGTTTGGCCATGGCGGAAAGAATATGGGCCAGCCATCAACGACGGCACCTCCCGGTGATAAGGCTATGCCCCCTGTCGATAGCCATGGCTGATGGGGGCTGGCGGAAACCGTGGACAAGGTTGGTGGGGTTCAACGGAAAGAGGAAACAGGATGGTCGATCCGGCTACGGGAAGCTCCGAAAAGAAAAGAAAATAGGCTGCAGTCCCTTAGCTACGTCCGGCGGGGCCTCACAACGAGATTCCAGTGATCATTCCCAAATGGCAACACCCAGTAGAATGCGAGAAATTCCAGACAATTCTCGATTTCTCAAGCAAATTCAAGGTGGAACTCAATGAAGGGTGGAGGGCTTCTTATAGAGAAGATTTTTTTTAAAGGGTTAATTAGCTCGGATTAGGACTCTATCCCCAATCTCGTCGGACATAGGAAACGAGGAAGAAATCGGGACTCTCTTCTTTATTATTATTTTTTTAGCTTTAAAATTTGTGCAGAAAAAGAACAAGGGACCGGAGTTTTACGCCATATGCCCTTGGGATGGTCATGTGGCGGGAGCTAGTTGACTAAGGTGATGGGTGCTATGATTAATCCATGTCAGATTTCAATTTCATATTGATCGATTCTAAGATGATTGAGATGGGATGAGAGCCCAGGCGAAGAAACTAGATAAACTGATTTAGATGATTAACTGTAGCATTATTTGCCGAGCTATGATGCATCACTGTAGTGCACTGAGTCATCTGAGCTGAATGTTGGGGTTGAGTTGCATGGCTAAATGTGGTGGCCAAGCTGCAAGCCCATACATAGAAACCAAGTTATGTGGCCGAACATGGTGACCGAGCCATGGGTCCGTGCATAAGAGCCCAGCTATGGTCGAGTGCTGTGGTGGAGCTATAGGGCCATGTAGTGAAGTGTACCACCTCGTTCTTCTCTTTTTTTTTATTTTTTAGGCTACCACTGGAAGTTTTTGGATGCTGCATTTATGGCAGGTGTGCCAATGTCTCCACCCCAAATGATATCATGATTGGCAGGTTTCTTGGAACAAGAATTGGGCTACTTGCCACTTATGATCCTGATGACACTTAGGTGCCAAACAAAGGGTTGACACATGATAGATCAACAAGTCGGGCACTTTAAATGGGTGTGTCAATCAAGACCCTTTAAGACCCTATATAAGATCTGGAGAAGAAAAAGCTACAACTCTTTTGGCTTCTCATTTACCGGAGTTGGAGAAGAAGAGCCTGGAGAAGAAGGTATTGGTGCCTTGGCCATTGGAGTTGCCACTGTTGCTGCTTGACTTGCGGTGCACATCAATTCCCTTCGACCTCAATAGGCTTTTAGTCCTCATTCTTGTCTTTCTTTTCCTCCTCTTTACTTTCGTGCTTTCTGATGGGGCCCTCCAACGAAAGAGCCGTGGACTAGGAGGTCGTTGGTCAGAGATCTCCTGACCGAACTTTTTCTGAGTGTGGCGAGGTCTTGTTTGAGGTCAACCTCAATCTGGATGCTGTAAAGGGTGTCCTATAAAAGGATGACCTCGAATTCGAGCCGACGCTTTGCTAGACTTGGGCTATAGCATTCTTCAATGTTTTGATCTTGTCGATTGTGCAAGGATGAAGTTATGTAAAGAAGAACTTTTGGGCATCACTCAAAAAGAAGTTCAATTATGATAGAAGATGATGTTGTCATTAAGATATTATATTTATTAGTTTAATTTTGACTTTTTAAAATAATTAAAAATATATAGAAATAGTAATTCAGGTCGAATCCATAGAGAAAGCAGTATTTTAGTTTTGAAATTTTTAATTTTTTAAAGAGAAAAAAAAAAGAAAGATTTTAAAAATAGAATTGAAGTCAAAAAATAGAAATAAAAATTATAAATAAAAATAATTTAGTACTAAGATCTACTATCTTAATCTTAGTTTCTAATTGCAATAAAAATAAATTTATGATTAAAAATAAAAAGATAAAATTTAAAGAGCATAAAATAAATTTTATATTAAAATTAAAATTTAAAATTTAAATATATGAAATTAAAAAGAATAGGAAAAGAAATAAAAACTAGAAATAATGTTCTTGATCTTGTACTGGTATTGGTGTAAAGATGACATAGAAGACAAGCTCTTCTTCTCAGCATCTATTGATTTGAAGCTGCTTTCAACCCAAGCCTGACTTCTATCCTATACCATAGCCTTTCCTTAATCAAAGATCCTTTATTTTGGTCACCTGGTGCCCTTTAAGTAGGATGGAGGGACGTTCTATGAGGAAATCGGATGAAAAAAAGGATCAAAACATCTTAAACCGAGTCAAATAGCGCCAAAACTTGTGAATAGAAAATCTTGGATCTCGCTGGCCATTGGATGGAGATCAAATAGTCTAAATTTGCCCAAAAAATCTTCATTAACAGCTTAAATCCATTCGGATTTATTTCAGGCCATCAGATCGTGTGACCAGACAAATCTAGACCCTTGGATCGTGCCAAACAGAGCTAGAGAAGCCTAAATCAAATTGAAATCAATGCCAGCCATTGGATCTCAATCGGGAACAAGCAGCATCATCCAATCATGAAAGATCTGTGCTGGTGGACCCTATGGACCGAATGCTCTGTAGGCCCTCACCAATCTGCACATGCCACACCATGCAGAATGACGAGAATACCTTTGTAAGCCACGTGATATTTTCTGTGGATCCTTTGACGGTCCATGCCTTCCATGTCAGCCACCGGTCCACCATGGACCGCATGGCTTTTTGATGTCAGGGTGACATCAGGTGCTAAGAGAGCTGGGCAATAGTGGTCAGTTCTATGTTCATGCAGGCTGTAGGAGTTGGTGGGCTGCGGGCGCATTAGGCTAGGCTGGCTTGGCTGAGCCGACCAGCTTTCTGTATTTTTTTCTTTTTTCTTTTTTCTTTGAGTCTTCATACTAAAGGATCTATTTTAAATTTGATTTGCTCCAAATTTTCTTCCTTCTAACCATAAAATTGAGCTCTTTTTGTTGACGATCATTTTTTCTACAAAAGATAAATAAAAATATTAATTTTTAAAAATAAAAATAAATTAATTTATAAATTAATATTTTTATTGATATATTTATAGTACTTATCATATTTTTTAATTTAAATTTTGCTCATCCTCGAGTTGTTGGGGATAAACCTCGCTCCCATCGAAGTCCAGCCTGGTGTTTAGCCTAATGCAGCTGAAAATCATGGAAGAACTTCGATCGAAAATTCTCTCATCAGCGATCGAACCCCAGCCGAACTTTTTCAGCAATCGAACTCCTTCCGGACTCCTCCTCCAGTCAAACTTCTATGGGAGCCGAACTTCTTTCAGATTTCTCCTCCAGTCGGACTTCTACGGGAGCCAAACTCCTTCTAAATTTCTTCTTTAGTCGGGCTTCTACGAGAGCCAAACTCCTTCCGAATTTCTCCTCCAATTGAGCTTCTACGGGAGCCAAACTCCTTTCGGACGCCTCCTCCAATTGGGCTTCTACGGGAGCCGAACTCCTTCCAGATTCCTCCAGTCAGACTTCTGTGGGAGCTGAACTTCTTTCTGATTCCTCCTCCAGTCAGACTTCTATGGGAGCCAAACTCCTTCCGGACTCCTCCAGTCGGGCTTCTATGGGAGCCAAACTCCTTCCGAATTTCTCCTCCAGTCGGGCTTCAATGGGAGCCAAACTTCTTCCGGACTCCTCCAGCAGTCGGGCTTCTACGGGAGCCGAACTCTTGTCGGATTCCTCCTCCAGTCGGGCTTCTACGGGAGCCGAACTCCTTTCAAACTCCTCCAACAGTCGAGCTTCTACAGGAGCCGAACTTCTTCCAAATTTCTCCTCCAATTGGACTTCTATGAGAGCCAAACTCCTTTGGAACTCCTCCAGCAGTCAGACTTTTATGGGAGCCGAACTCCTTCTGGACTCCTCCTCCAGTCAGGCTTCTACGGGAGCCAAACTCCTTTCGGACTTCTCCAGCAGTCGAACTTCTACGGGAGCCAAACTCCTTCCAGACTCCTCCTCCAGTCGGGCTTCTACGGAAGCCGAACTCCTTTTAGACTGTTCCTTTAGATGGATTCTTACAGGCGATCCCACTACTGAACGATTATAATTATTATTTATCATGATAATTATGATTGTCATTTATCAGGACAATCATGATTGGCATTTATCAAGACGATTATGACAGGCATTTATCAGAATGGTTACGATGGTCATTTATCAGGACAGTTACAACAAGCTCCGTCTATAAAAAGGAACCCTCCAGATACGTTTTCTCTAAGCTTTTTTCTTCTTCCCGAAACTTTGCCGAACTCCTCTCTGAGCACTCCATTTCTGTTGACCAGAAGAACTAACTTGATCGTCGAAGGGTTCTACCGGAGCCACCACCACCACCAACTTCGGATGAAACTTTTATTTTGCAGGTCCCTGATCGCGACCTCGTCTTCCTCGACTCCAGCTCGATTTGGTGTCAACCAAATTCTGCACCAACAAAATTAGCACTAGAGGAAGGGTCTTTGTTCCTTAGGTTCCTTTGATCTTAAAGAAGTGCTCAGCAGCGATCTCTCTTCTTTTTCTCTAGAGTTTTTTTCAGAAAAAAATACCTCCTAAGAAAGCTTTGACCCAGCAATCAACGGCCTCTGCAGTCAGATCCCGTCCAGATACAACAATTCCAGCTCTAGTAACTCAAGCACTATCTACAGCCATGGTGGATATGGAGCAGTTCAACCTACTGGTCCAGTAGGTTCGTGGCCTCGCGGATGCCATGCAAGCCATACATCGGTAGGCCCCGATACTAGTTCGACCAGAGCAAGCTTCTCCGGAGCCTCGTGATCTGATCTGAAAATGACCGACCTCGGCTATCCGGCTTTTGATCTTTGAAAAGGAGAAGTAGAGGATGGAAGACCCATGCTCGGACCATGACTTGACCCAGGGAGAAGCTTGGCGCCTGTTCCACCAGAAAATCCTGGAGATCAACGATCGTGAAGATCTCCTAGATCAACGGCTCTTAGAAATGAGCCGACGAATTGAAGAGCTTCATCATACTCCCTCCTCATATGGTAATGATATTCGCACTGACCCTTCTTTTTCTTAGAGGATCATGTAGGAACCAATACCGCCAAACTTCAAGCTCCTGTAGTTCAATAGTTATAACGAAACCTTCAATCCGATCGATCACCTGGAGGCCTTTCGAATAATGATGTTGCTCCATGACACGTTAAACGCTATTTTATGCCAGGCTTTCCCATCCACCCTCAACAAAGCAGTCAAGAACTGATACTCAGCACTTAAGCCGGGTATCATCTTTTTTTTTTATCAGATGAGCCATCAATTCATGGCTCATTTTGTCAGCAGTCGATGTCCGTGCCGAGGTTCGAATTTTCTGATGAACATTAAGTAGAAGGAGGGAGAATCTATCCGGGCTTATGTCATCCAATTTAATGCCGCTGCATTGAAGGTCCGAAATCTGGACCAATCAGTTGCAATGGCCGTACTCAAGGGCGGCCTCTAGAAGAATGATTTGCTATTCTTCTTGGAGAAGAAGTACCTCAAGGACTTTGCCGATCTGCTAGCTCGGGCTGAAGGTACGCTCAAGCTGAAGAGACCCTCAAGGCTAGGGATGATGAAGCCTTTGGTAAGCGGCAAATGGCGAGCTAGGCGGACTCACTGAGGAAGGAAAGTCGAGCGAAGCTAGGCCGCGCTCCCAAACTTCCTCTAAGCGAAAGCAAGTCTGAACTCCCCCCCGGGGCTTGGAGGCAGGGAAGCCCGGACAGAAGGATGCGGCAAGGTTCTCTCCAACAAAGATTTCACAACTATGCCTCCCTCAATGCTCCGAAAACTCAAGTACTGATGAAAATCAGGAAGCAACTGCCGAGGTCGAAAAGAATGCGCTCTCACCCCAACAAGCATAATCTTAACAAGTTCTGTCTTTATCATCGTGATCATGGTCACGACACTGAGGAGTGTATCCAACTCCAAGATGAGATCGAGGAGCTCATCAAATGAGGCAGGTTGTGTCGATTCCTATGGTGATGGCCTGAAGGATGGAAAGATCGGCCGAGGGCATTGCCGCAGCCTAAGCCACCAAGGGAGGAGGATCAATAAGGAGATCGGCCGCCTCTCGGTATCATCAACACGATCTCGGAGGGACTTCGACAAGGAGAGGCCAGTGGATCCAAGGGATTGGTGAAGAGATGGAGGACTGAAGATCCCATAACCTTCACTAAGGCAGATGCTTAGGGGGTCCAATTCCCCCATAATGATGCGGTTGTAATCTTTTTAAACATTGCCGATTACGATGTACGTCGTATTTTAGTAGATAATGGAAGCTCGACTGACGTATTATTTTATGATGCCTTCTCAAAAATATCCTTACTCAATAACCATTTGGAGCCTATGAACTCTCCGTTAATAGACTTCACTAGTGATGCTGTACCAGTTGAGGGCATAATAACTTTGATCGCAACTGCGAGGCAACGTCCGAAACTGGCTAAGGCATAGGTCGACTTTTTAGTCGTAAGAACTCCATTCGCCTATAATGCTATTCTCGACCGACCTGGTCTAAATGCACTTCGAGCAGTGGTATCAACTTATTATTTGAAGATGAAGTTTTTGATAAGTTATCGGATTGGAGAGGTCAGGGAAGATCAAGCTCTGACAAGGAACTGCTACTCAATCGCCCTGCATAAGAAAGAACGGTCCGACCCTTATCTTATTGATGGGTTGGATGTCCGCGATGATCTTACCGAGGAGCGGGGCGAGCCTATGGAAGACCTCATATCTGTATCCTTGAACAACGGAAATGCGGAGCACGCTGTACAGATCAGCTCCAACTTGGGGGACAAGGTTCGAGAATAACTCATCACCTTCCTCAGAAAGAATGCGGACGTCTTCGCCTGGGCTCCAGCGGATATGCCAGAAATTAATGCCAAAGTTATGGAACATCGGCTGGCCATTGATCCGAAGTATCGATCGATAAAAGAGAAACTACGTAGCCACGCCCCGGAAAAGCAAAAAGCAATTACGAAAGAAGTAGGCAAGCTCCTCAAAGCTGGGTTCATCCAAAAAGTCAACTATCTGGCCTGGGTCTCAAATATGGTCCTCATCAAAAAGGCAAACAACAAGTGGAGGATGTGTACAGACTTTAAAAAGCTGAACAAAGCCTGCCCAAAAGACAACTACCCTCTTCTTAGGATTGATCAACTGATAAATGCAACCTCGGCCCATTAGCTCCTCACCTTCATGGATGCCTTTTCTGGCTACAACCAGATATGGATGGTGCCAGAGGATAAGGAGAAAACTGCTTTTGTTACTGACCGTGGTCTTTACTGTTACAGGGTTATACCCTTTGGGCTTAAGAATGCAGGGGCAATGTACCAGCACCTGATCAACAAAATCTTCAAAGAGCAGATCGATCATAATATGGAAGTGTATGTGAATGACATGCTCGTCAAAAGCCGAGCTTCTATAAACTACCTTACCGACCTTGAAAAGACCTTCAGTGCACTCAGGAAGCATAAGATGAAGCTGAACCCGACCAAGTGTGTCTTTGGTGTAACCTCTGAAAAATTTCTAGGATTTATGTTGTCGAGGCACAAGATTAAAGCAAATTTTGAGAAAATTCAAGCCATTCAAGAGATGACCACCTCAAAGACAATCAAAAAAGTTCAGCGCTTGACTGGAAAAGTGGCATCCCTAAATTACTTCATCTCGAGATCGGTCGAGCGATGCATGCCCTTCTTCCAAGTTCTCAAGCAACCAAAGAATTTTTGCTGGACAACGGAGTGCCGACGGACGTTTGAGGAGCTCAAAAACTACCTCTGCTCACCTCCACTGCTGGCAAAGCCCAAACCTGGAGAAGAATTATTCTTATACCTAACGGCCTCTCCGACGGCCTTGGTAGCAGTCCTAGTCAAGAAGGAAGCGAAAATATAGTGGTCGATTTACTACATAAGCCGGATCCTAAGGGATGTAGAGACCAGGTATTCTAAGCTAGAAAAATTGATTTACTCTCTTCTAATTCCTGCCAGGAGGCTCCGACCTTACTTCTAGGGGCACATCATAACGGTCCTCATGGATCAACCAATAAAAGCAGTCCTTCAGCGAATGGACGCTTCTGAAAGAATCGCAAAATGGATAATCGAGCTCATAGAATTCGATATCAATTATCGACCCCGGCCATCAATCAAAGCCCAGATATTAGCAGATTTTATAGTGGAGTGTACCATTCCCAATGATGCCGAGCTTGAGCAAAATGAGATCGACGCTCTGCTGTCGCAACCGAACCTCTCTGGAGAGACAACCGACCTTTCTGAAGATTTTTGGGCTCTGTACGTGGATGGTTCGTCCAACTCTGCTAAATCGGATGCGGGATTGGTCTTAGTCAGCCTCGAGGGACTTATCATCGAATATACACTGTGCTTCGAATTTTCAGCGACTAATAATGAGGCCGAATATGAAGCACTGATCGTCGGATTAAAAATTATAAGAGAATTAAGAGTAGATCGGCTTCAAGTCTACAGTGATTTTCAATTAATGGTCGGCCAAGTTAGTGGCAGCTATGAAGCGCGAGATGAAAGTATGATGAAATGCCTTGAGAAAGTAAAAGACTTGACTCCGATATTTAGCTGTTTCAGCATTCGACAGATTTCGAGAGTAGAAAATATAAGAGCAGACCTCCTCTCTAAGTTGGCCACTTCAGCTCCAGCCGAACTATCCAAAGAAGTATTTTTTGAGACCCTGAAGTGCCCAAGCTTAGAGGAATCGTAGGTCATTTTACAGATAGAACTCAAGCCAAGCTGGATCGATCCGTTGGTTGCCTACCTCAAGGAGGGAGTCCTTCCTCATGATTCGAAAGAAGCTCGAAACTCAAGAATCAAGCCTCCCGGTACGTTTTGTATGATGGCAGATTGTATAAGAAGTCGTATTCACTGCCGTTGTTGAGATGTCTTCGATCTTCAAAAGCTAATTTCATATTATAAAAAATGCACGAAAAAATCTGTGGAAGTCATGTAGGAGTCAGATCCTTATCGCAAAAGCTACTTCGGCAAGGATACTATTAGCCGACCTTATACCATGATTTTATGGAGTACATTCGAAAATATGACCGCTGTCAGAAGAATGCGAGCATACAAAGATGGTCGGCCTCCGAGCTTACTCCACTAAGTGCACCCTAGTCATTTGCGCAGTGGGTAATGGACATACTTGGCCCTTTTTCGATGGCATCCGAGCAACAAAAGTTTCTCCTGGTCGCGATCGACTACTTCACCAAATGGGTCGAAGCCGAACCTCTAGCCAAAATTACCGAGGTCAAAGTACAGAACTTCATCTGAAAGTCAATAGTCTGCCGATTCGGTCTGCCTCGAACCCTCATAACCGATAACGGACGATAATTCATCGGGATGAGGTTCGCCGAATTCTGCGAAGACCTAAATATCTCCCACCACTTCACATCGATAGCTCACCCATAGGCAAATGGGGAAGCTGAAGTGACCAACCGACTCTGCTGTAAGGCATCAAGATAAGGCTTGATAGAGCAAAGGGGGCTTGGGTGGACAAGCTCTACCATGTCCTCTGGGCATACCGAACTACACAAATGCTGCCAACTGAAAAAATACCATTCACCTTGGCCTTTGGAATAGAGACAGTCATCTCGGTTGAACTTAAGCTTCCGTCAGCATGGGTCATGGCCTTCAATGAGCAGCACAACCCATAGGACCTCAGAGTCAACCTCAACCTGCTAGAAGAAAAAAGGGAGAAAGCTCAGGTTCGGACGGCAGCCTACAGACGAAAGGTGGTCCGATACTATAACTCTAGAGTAAGAAGTAAAACATTCAGAGTGGGGGACTTAGTACTTCGGTGAGTCACCGTCTCTCAGCCTCAGAGCCAGGGGAAGCTTGCCCCAAATTGGGAAGGTCCGTATGAGGTGGTGGAGGTCATCCGACCCAAAACTTATCATCTGAAGGAGCTCAGAGGAACAATGCTCCCATGACCTTAAAAATCAGAAAATCTGAGGATGTACTACCAGTAATTTTTCTGCAATAAACTCCATTTCAATATTATTGTTTCTTGGTGTAAAAATTATGTGATGATGGGAAAGAAGCAATTAGAAGTGATCGTGTTAGGAACAGGAGGAGAACCTCATCCTAACGTGAGCAAAGTCGAAGACCTCGTTCATTTTAGACGAGATGGAGGGAGAGGCCCTAACAACGGCCCTTAATGCCCCCACATTCCATTAGAAATAGAAGGAGAACCTCATCCTAACGTGAGCAAAGTCGAAGACCTCGTTCATTTTAGATGAAATGGGGGGAGAAGCCCTGACAACGGCCCTTATGTGCTCCCACAGCCCATTAAGAATAGGAGGAGAACCTCGTCCTAACGTGAGCAAAGTCGAAGATCTCGTTCATTTTAGACGAGATGGGGGAAGAAGCCCTGACAACGTTCCTTATGTACCCCCACAGCCAATTAGGAATAGGAGGAGAACCTCGTCCTAACATGAGCAAAGTCGAAGATCTCGTTCAGTTTAGATGAGGTGAGAGGAGAGGCCCCAACAACGACCCTATTATGTCTGAGCCTCAACTTCGATGTCAACCTTGGTTGGAGATAAGATCTCCTCCGAACTTCAACCTGAATTAGCACAGAGCCCTGAAGAGGACTTCGGCAGTCGTCCTTTTTTGTACTCTCTTCTTTCGAGCTTTGAACTCGAAAGTAGGAGGATGATTGTTGGAGATAAACCTCGCTCCCGTCGAAGTCCAGCCTGGTGTTTAGCCTAATGCAGCTGAAAATCATAAAAGAGCTTCGATCGAAAATTCTCTGATCAGCGACCGAGCCCCAGTCAAACTTCTCCAGCAGTCAAACTCCTTCCGGACTCCTCCTCCAGTCGGACTTTTACGAGAGCCAAACTCCTTCCAGATTCCTCCTCCAGTCGGACTTCTATGGGAGCCGAACTCCTTCCGAACTCCTCCAGCAGTTGGACTTCTACGGAAGCTGAACTTCTTCCAGATTCCTCCTCCAATCGGGCTTCTATGGGAGCCGAACTCCTTCCGGACTCCTCCAGCAGTCGGGCTTCTATGGGAGCCAAACTTCTTCTGAATTTCTCCTCTTGTCGGGCTTCTATGGGAGCCAAACTTCTTCCGGACTCCTCCAGCAGTTGGGCTTTCTATGGGAGCCGAACTCCTTCTGAACTCCTCCTCTAGTCGAACTTCTATGGGAGCCGAACTCCTTCCGGATTTCTCCTTCAGTCGGACTTTTATGGGAGCTGAACTTCTTTTGAACTCCTCTAGCAGTCGGGTTTCTACGGGAGCCGAACTCCTTTCGGACTCCTTCAGCAGTCGGGCTTCTAAGAGAGCCGAACTCCTTTCGGACTTTTCCTCCAATCGGACCTCTACAGGAGCCGAACTTCTTACGGACTCTTCTAGTCGAGCTTCTATGGATTTCGGAGTCCTCCTCCAGCTGGGCTTCTACGGGAGTCAAACTTCTTCCGAATTCCTCCTCTAGTCGGGCTTCTATGGGAGTCAAACTCCTTCCGAACTCCTCCAGCAGTCGGGCTTCTACGGGAGCTGAACTCCTTCCAAATTTTTCCTCCAGTCGAGCTTCCTCGGGAGCCGAACTCCTTCCGAATTTCTCCTCCAGTCGGACTTCTACGGGAGCCAAACTCCTTCCGGACTCCTCCAGCAGTCGGGCTTCTATGGAAGTCGAATTCCTTCTGGATTCCTCCTCTAGTCCAGCTTCTACGGGAGCCGAACTCCTCCTCCAGTCGGACTTCTATAGGAGCCAAGCTCCTTCCGAATTTCTCCTCCAGTCGGGCTTCTACAGGAGCCAAACTCCTTCCAGACTCCTCCAACAGTCGGGCTTCTATGGGAGCCGAATTTCTTTCGGACTCCTCCTCCAGTCGGGCTTCTATGGAAGCCGAACTTCTTCTGGATTCCTCCTCCAGTCGGGCTTCTATGGAAGCAGTACTCCTTCCAGACTGTTCCTTCAGACGGATTCCTACAGGCGATCCTACTACTGAACGGTTACAATTATCATTTATCACGATAATTATAATTATTATTTATCAAGATAATCACGATTGGCATTTATCAGGATGATTACGACAGACATTTATCAGAACGGTTACGACGGTCATTTATCAGGACAGTTACAACAAGCTCCGTTTATAAAAAGGGACTCTCCAGATACGTTGTCTCTAAGCTTTCTTTTTCTTTTCGAAACTTTGCCGAACTCTTTTCTGAGTACTTCATTTCTATTAGTCAGAAGAGCTAATTTGACCGTCGGAGGGTCCTACTGGAGCCACCATCACCACTAACTTTGGAGGAACTTTTGTTTTGTAGGTCACCGACAACGACCTCATCTTTCTCAACTCTAGTTCGATCCGGTATCAACCAAATTCTGCATCGATATGAGTAAAGAAATAATTTAGTTTTAGATATCTTTTAGCTTTACAGTATTATTATTTGTATGATAGTTAGAGAGGGAGCTTGGCAATGGTGGAACAGCTAATCTCGCAACGGTGTTATTCTCAAATTTATGTATTATGTATAGAGATAAAATATCAATCCAATAAATTTTTATGTGGATATTTTAGATTTTCTAAAATTCTCTTTTTTTTTTCTTTTTCTTTTTCTTTTTTTTTTCTGTTTTTTTTTTTTTTTTTTTTTTTTTTTTTTTTTTTGCTTCCTACGGGACATGGCAGCAGCCGTTCTATTTTTTTTTTTTTTAGCTGTATGGATTTTTCTATTAGGACGGTGAACATGATAGCTGATCGGATGGCTGTTTTTATCGTGGAGTATTCTGGGCCGTCTGGACTAAGATAAGCGAGATTCCTTTGCATATAATGGTCCCTTGCCGCGCAAGAAGTCTCCTCCTCACGTGGCTATACATGCAAATCGGCGTACGACCACAGGGTTTCAAAGTCTATCCGTAACTTGGGATTGTATGCGTAGCGAGGCGAGGAATTTTGTGAGGCCTCGTATAGGGGTTTTCTACCATTTTTGTACCATCTACGGTACAATGAAACTTATCTGCTATCTCCGGTCGTGAAAGCAAGGGTAGGAATTTTCTGAGGCGTGGAAAAATCATTCATGCAAAATAAACAACGGCAAGACCATACGTGTGAAATAAAATATTTCAAAATTTACACATATAAATAACAAAAAAAAATGATGATTCAAAAAAATATTAATTTATAAATTAATTAATATTTAATTTTATATATCTCAAATACTTCAAAATCATTTTAATAATTTTTTGGTAGTTTTTTTTATAGATCAAATTGGTATCTACTCACTACTCCTAATGGGTATGCCATATCTGATCGCGTACATGTCTTGGTGTACATAATAGAACCCACTGTCGAAGCATATAAAATTCTACTCATATGTTCTCTCTCTTGAGGTGTTGTCGGATACCCTCTTCGAGAGAGAAATTTCATGGCTTATCGGTAAATAGCCTTTTTTGAAATTCTCCATGTTGAATCTCTTCAGCACAGTATTAATGTACATAGACTGGGATAACCTAAACAACCTTTTATATCTATCTTTATAGATCTTCATCCCTAGGATGTAGGAAGCTTCTTCCAGATCTTTCATGGAGAACTGTAACGACAGCCAGATTTTTATTTCTTGTAATGTAGGGACATCATTCTTGATTAAGAGAATGTCATCCACATACAAAATGAGAAATACAACTACTGGACAATTAGCCCACTTGTATATGCAGGGCTCTTCTTCGTTCTTGTTGGGGATAAATTCCGTTCCCATCGAATTTCAGTCTGATGCTTAGCCTAATATAACTGATAATCACAGAAGAGCTTTGATCGAAAATTCTTCCTTTCGGAACTTCTCCAGTAGCCAAATTCCTTCCGAACTTCTCCAGCGGTCGAACAACTTTCGGACCCCTTCAGCAGTCGAACTCCTTCCGGACTCCTCCAGCGATCGAACCCTTTTTGGACTCCTCTGGCAGCCAAACTCCCCGCAATCATCCAGGAAGGTCTCCGCACGAGTCCGGTCCCGTACACGGCATGAATCGATCCACACCTGGACTACCTCAGAGGAGTCTGAACTCTAGAATTGATATAGCTCAAAGGTCATAACCAATCAATGCCTACCCCTCCGAACTTTGACTATCAAATCTCAAACAGACTGGCACCTCGTGACAACAAACACTATCCTCCATAACAAACTCCACATGGCCTCGAGCGGCCCACTATTCGATAGTTACGACTGTCACTATCAGTTTGTTATAGGCTTCGTCAATAAAAGGGACCCTCCAGATACGTTTTCTCTAGGCTCTCTTCTCCTTCTCGAAACTCTGCAACTTTCTTAACTGAGCACTCCACTTCTGTTGGCCAAAAAAGTTAACTTGACCATTGGAGGATCTTGCCGGAGCCACCACCCCAGGCTTTGGATGAGACTTATTTTGCAGGTCACCAACGGTGACCTCGTTTTCTCCGATAGCAATCAGATTTCACACCAACAAGACTGGCACTAGAAGAAGGGCTTGTGTTAGATATATGTACCCTAAAAGCCAGAATTGGCTGACACTTGTAATACACTTCTAAGGGCAAAATTATAATTTTGACTATGATCAATAAAATGGATTATTTTCTATCACATATGTGTATTTAGTGTCTGTGATACATCCTTTGAGTTAATTGTAATGATAATTCATATTTTCAAGAGTTAGAAAATTTAAGACATGAATAATCATTATTAACTCATAAAATGCTCCCGACCATAGGATCATCAAGAGGATGGTGATTGATCCAGAAGGTTGGTGTACAATCGCTTCTCTTTAGTAGATGAGTCTTGAGTCTACGGTGTGAAGACATCGGAGCGAGAGTATAGGTACTCAATAGAGAACGAGGGCACTAAGCATGACCACCTCGAGTAGTCATTAGGAAGTCTACCTTCTCGTCAAGTCTGGACCTTGGTAGATCCATCAGAAGGTATAGTATCTATTGGGTGTAAATGGATTTTCAAGAGAAAGATTGGTGCAGATGAAAATGTGGAGACATTCAAGGCTAGACTAGTGGCAAAAGGAATAGTCAACGCGAAGGCATTGACTATCAGGATACCTTTTCCCCAGTGGCTATGCTAAAATCCATCCGCACATTGCTTGCCGTTGCAGCCTATTTCGATTATGAAATATGGTAAATGAACGTGAAAACGGCGTTCTTAAATAGATATCTTGAGGAAGATATCTATATGGAATAGCTGCTAGGTTTCACATCTAGTGATACTGATCATAAGGTTTGCAAGCTACAAAGGTCCATATATGGACTTAAGCAAGCATCCCGGAGCTGGAACACCCGTTTCAATGATGTGATTAAAAAGTTTGGTTTCATCAAAAATAAAGAGAAACCGTGTGTCTTCAAAAAGGTCAGTAGGAGCGCTGTTGTCTTCCTCGTACTGTACGTGGATGACATCCTCCTTATTGAAAATGATATTCCCATGTTGATGACAGTCAAAATATGGTTGTCCAAGAAATTCTACATGAAAGACATAGGTGAAGCATCCTCTATTCTAGGAATTAAGGTCTATAGAGATAGACCGAATATGATGCTAGGACTTTCACAGAAGATATACATAGAGGAAGTACTAATGAGGTTTGGTATGGAAAACTCTAAGAGGGGATTAATACCCTTCAGATATGGTATTCATCTTTCCAAGAAGATGTGCCCTAGCACACCTGAGGAAATAGAATGCATGAGCAAGATCCCTTATGCTTCTGCAATAGGGAGCCTCATGTATGCCATGCGATGTACACGACCTGATATAGCCCATGCTGTAAGTGTCACAGCAGATATCAGTCAAATGTAGGTGAAGAACACTGGACTTCTGTGAAATGTATCCTTAAGTTCTTGAGAAGAACCAAGGATATGATGTTGGTCTTTGGTAACGGAGAACTCCAAGTCCAGGGATACATAGACTCAGATTTCATGTCCGATGTAGATGATCGAAAGTCGACATCTGAGAATCTATTTGTGTGCAATGATGGTGCTATCAGCTGGAAGAGTTCCAAGCAAACCGTGATAGCAGATACCACCATAGAAGCAGAATATATTACTGCATCAGAGGCTGCGAAGGAAGCATTCTGGTACAAGAAGTTTGCTGCAGAAATTGGAGTAATGCCATCAGATGCCATTCCTCTATACTGCGACAACAATGGTGCCATAGCCCTTGCTAAGGAGTTGAGGTCTCACCAAAAATCTAAGCACATTGAGCAGTGATACTACTTCATCCACGATTACCTTGAGAAGGGTTACGTCGAGGTCAAAAGAGTCGACTCCACAGACAATATGGCAGACCTGCTTAAAAAGCCGTTGGACCAGCAGAAGATCGAAGCCCACCTTGAGAAGATGGGACTTAGACTTGTAGCCAATTGGCTTTAGGACAAGTGGAAGATTGTTAGATATATATGCCCTAGAAGCTAGAATTGGCTGACACTTGTAATACACTTTTAAGGGCAAAATTGTAATTTTGACTATATCAATAAAATGGATTATTTTCTATCACATATGTATATTTAGTGTTTGTGATACATCCTTTGAGTTAATTGTAATGATAATTCATATTTTCAAGAGTTGAAAATTTAAGACATGAATAATCATTATTAACTCATAAAATGCACCCGACCATAGGATCATCACAAGGATGGTGATTGATCTGGAAGGTTGGTGTACAATCATTTTTTTTTAGTAGATGAGTCTTGAGTCTATGATGTGGAGACACCGAAGCAAGAGTATAAGTACTTGTTAAAGAATGAGGGCACTGAGCATGACTACCTCGAGTAGTCATTAGAAAGTCTACCTTCTCGTGAATGACTGACTCGATGTTGCAGTGGTGTATCTGGTTCTTTGACCTGAGGTGCATCGGCAGTTCACCTTGAGGGTGTTATAGTTTAACTACACCATAACTCGGTCTCCTAGCCATACGGAACCTTGAGGTGTATGTTGGCTATAGCATGTTCATTATAGAAACTGGATTGCAACAAGATGGAATCTATCTACCTCGATGGTAAAGGAGCAGCCCTATGATGATCATGAGAATCAAGTCCAGAAGCCCATGGCCATGGCAGAGTGAAATAGTAGAAAGAGTTTCTATTTAGGTTTTCACATCGAACTTAAATCGAATGATTACATCATATGACAGAGACTAGGGTTTGACGAGTTCACCTTAACCCTAATCTGATCGAAGCTCAAGATAGAAGAACTTAATCACATAGGTAGCTGCACCAAGAGGTTCACATTCAGCTCTGATGGGTTGCCACCAGATACTGCTAGGTGTCATTGGTTGATTTTGCAAATAATTAGAATGATTTAGATGATCGATCATTCTAGCTGTTCGAATCAGAAGAGTTCTGATCCATCAAAAGAAGTTTCGATGATATCGATGATAGAAATCATGACATATCCCATTACCATATAGAACTGAACCCAACTGGGTCACACAAATAAGGGTTTGAATCTGGTGATTATCAATTGAACCGATCCAGTTCAATTGATCTGAATGAGATTCAATTAGGTTCAAGAAAATCGTACTAGTACTCGATTGAACCTAACGTTCTTTTTTTACTATCATCAATAGTTGTCCTAACTGAGCCAAAGGAGTTTGTGCTTGATCAGAGGCCTTCACTTAATCTGACTGGAGCCTGTCTAGGTTAGAAAAGGGTTGTCTTATTTTGTAAGACAATACTTGCCATTTTTTGTCACCTACCATTTCTCGTCCTTTGACTTTGGTCAAAAGTTGACCTTTGACTGGTCAAATGTTGACCATTGATACTTTGACTTTTGTCCACATGTCATGCACCTATTGGAGAGCTGGTGGGGGCCTGTCTCCTTGCCAGAACCTGGAAAGGAGGAGGGCGCACGCCACCCTTGGCGTGTGCCCAAGCTGGAGGCGCCCAAGAGTCCCTGTTAGATAGGGGCTCCATCTTTTTTTTGGATTCTGATTAGACTTCTCCTAAGAACCAAGTTTAACTGGTCTTAAGCGCCATCTAAGGATGAATCCAAGGGTCTCTATTCCCATCAATCATATTTAGATCTGATTTCACCAAGGATTGTGATTGGTTGGGAAGAAGAGGAGTTGGATCACGCATAGTCTATAAATAACACCCTGCGCCCAACTCAAGAGGCAATTGAAAATTCCCATGCCCAAGGCTGGTTCTCTCCTCCTCCTCCATGCCAAACCCATCTTCTCCCTCTCCTCTCCATTCCCAAAGTGGTTTGGGATCCAAGTTGGTGCAATCCAGATGAGAGAAAGGCGACAGAAAGCTAGAAGGCTGCCCTGCTGCAAAGGACAACTGCTGATCTTCGAAAGGTATTTTGAAGATCCTCCAAATTAGATTCAGATCTAATTTTTGGAGATGTGATAGAGAAAAAGAGGATCTTCAGATCCAGCCTGAGTGTATACTGATAGAGGCCAGGCACTTGCATGGCTAGATTCAGAACCTTCCATTGCTTACAGGATCATCAATGGATAATAGGATTATCCTACATCAAGATAAATTAAATTAAATTTAATTTATCTAAATTTATTTTAATTATTAAAATAATAAAAATTAGATCTAAAATATTTTAGATCTAATCTAGATCAAAGAAAAAAATTTTTAAAATATATCTCTTGATCCGATCAGATCTGAACGAACCTGATCCAAAAAATCAGGATTTTTCTTCAACTAGTATCAGAGCAAGGTTCTAAGTATTTAGATCTAATTTTAATTTTATTTTAATTAAAAAATAAGTAATTTTAGATGTCATATGAGATGTGATTAGATCTGAAATCAGAAAAAAATTAAAATTAAATGATTTGGATCTAAGATTAGAAAATATGCATGATTAGTTCTAAAATAGAATAGTTCTATAGAATAGTCTTGCATGTTTACAATTTAATTTGATTAAATCATATTTTAGATCTATTTATTTACTATTTTTTAATATTATAATTTTTATAATAACATCTAAAAAATAGTAAATAAAAAAATTATTTAATTTTAAACATCATATGAGATATGATTGATGCATGTCTAGACTAGTTGTAGAATAGTTCTACATAGTTGTCTAGATTATAGTTTATTTTAATAAGATCAATTTAAATCTAATTTTTTATATTATTATAAGATAATTTAGATCTAAAAATATGCATGATTCGATACATGAGATATATGCAAAATATGCCATGATTAGATCTAATTTATATATGAGATATATGATATACATCTAAAACTATTTTGTAGTATTGCATGTTTCTGATTAAGGCGTTCCTCTTAGCCGTCTGGTCATAAGAACGAAAAAGGGTTTAAAGGCCCATTCCTCCCATCCAATGGGGTGTTCTTATGACGTGTAGGGGTGCTGCGCGTTCATCCTTAATCAGAAATTCAAAATTTACTTTCTACAAAATCCTAAATTCTGAAACCCTAGAATTTATTGTGCATATTTTATTTATGAATCCTACTTAATTAAAAATTAAGATTATGGAATATTAATTAGGTCTAAAATTGAGAATTTTAGATCTAAGATATATTCATAATACTGGGTTCGGGCTTGGGTAGCTCAATTAGGTCTAAACGGTTGATCAAACCGAATCAAGAGTTGGTTAGATGGGATCAACAATGCTTAAATTGACTAGCCTAATAGGATTAAGTCTGGGTTAAGATCGAGTCACGATCAAGCAAGACCTAATTAGGCTCAAAGGTTAGAGTCTGGATTGTAGGCTAACCCAGTTGATTCTGACTCAACAATTTGGTGTCTAAGGTAAGTTTGGCACATACGACCGACTGGTTTTTAATTGGGAGCTACTCGATCTGAATGCATTCTTGTACGAGTTAATGGCATATTCCTTCCACCGATCTCACTTACCTAGTCATATCTGTTGACTCAGTTCTGATTTGAGGTGGTCAATAATCTGAGCTAATCCATGCCACTAGGTTAGTCATAATTGTTATGACTATGATAAGTCTAGTTTAATGAGATCTGAATCAATTCTTCCTAAAAAAAGATTAAGTCTGAGATCTTCCACCATTGTAGATGTGCGGGCCCTTTCCGAGGTTGATTGTTCTCGGCTGGATACAGTGGCTCAGTTGCATCGAGAAGACGCAACCATGTCTATTAGGCATTGGATGCTATGGGCTGGAGGATGAGTTAGGCTTATATTTTGGATACGGTGAGAGACTCAATTAGGAATCCAGTCTGTGCAAATGGTGGGTCTGACTTAACTAAGGAGTGGATCAATATTTCGGATACGGTGAGATTCATGAATTAGAGACCAAGTTTGGGTACACCATGATTAGAGAATCATTGAACAAAAGTTATTCACTCATTGGCTAACCCATCACCAATAACTGTTAGGTGAGGTGATGAGTCAGTTGGTGAGACCGCACCACCCACTAGAAATCATTAATCTTGGAGATTTTTGCATCTCTATAGAGAGAGTATAGGGATCCGAGAAAATAGTGGAAGCTAATTTGTTTAAAAATAAAATTTTTAAATAAATTAATCAAGTCATAATTATAGTATCTAACTAGAATCTTTGACTCTCTAAAGAAAAATGTCTGCGTCCAACCCATTAGCACATATCCTGGACACACATAAACTGACCGAACCTAATTATAAAGATTGGCTCAGAAACTATAAAATTATTTTGGATTTCGAAAAGTTAACCCATGTATTGGATCAGGACCCTCCCACCTTACCAGTCTATCCATCCACTGAATAGAGAGCATCTCTAAAAAAATGGATAGACGAAGATAATAAGGCCAGATATTACATGTTGGACTTGATGTCTGATGAGCTCCAGCACCAACATGAAGATATCGGGATTGCTCACAAATGTTGGCTCACCTACAGGAGATGTTTGGTGAACAAAGTCGTGCAGCCAAGTATCAAGTCACGAAATAACTTTTTAAGGCTAAGATGCATGATGGGCAGTCAGTCCAAGATCACTATCTGATGATGATCAGGGACATGAAAGAGCTTGAGAAGCTTGGTGTAAAGTTAGACTTGGATCTGCAGAATGATATTATTCTGCAATCCTTGACTAATGCATATGGGCAATTCATCATGAATTATCACATGCATAAACTTCAAAATTTTTTGGCTGAATTAATGAACATGCTGGTCACCGCTGAGCTTTCTATGAAAGGTTCTAAAGACTTAGTTCTTGCAATAGAACGGACTTCTTCCAAAAGAAAGTCTTCTGGAAAGAAAAAGAAGTTTGCAAAAAAGAAAAAGATGGAAGGAGGAAAGAAGAAGAAGATAGAGCCAAAGATGAAAGCCGTTGCCAAAGGAAAGTATTTCCATTGCAACAGCGATGGCCATTGGAAGCGGAACTGCCCTACTTACCTAGCCACCCTGAAGAATAAGAAGGTCCTTCTAGAGGTATGCTTGTTATTGAGTCTAACCTTACGGTTTCTTCTACATCCAGTTGGGTGCTTGACTCTAGTTTTAGTGCTCATCTGTGCACTTCCATGTAGGGTCTTGAGGATAGCAGGAGGTTGAGGGATGGAGACATGATCCTACGCATCAATAATGGAGCGAGAGTTGCTGCAGTAGTCGTGAAAATATACCCTCTTCGATTACCATCGGGTTTAGACTTAGTTTTAAAAGACTGTTATTATGTGCCTGCAGCTAGCAGAAATTTGATTTCTATTTCATGCTTAGCACTAGAAGGCTATGTGATTACCTTTTTTAAGGACCATTGTAATATTTTTTATGAAAGAAATAAAATTGCAAATCATTTTCTTATTAACGGTCTTTATCAGCTACATATTGATGTGTATGTTCTAACTATCGAGAAAGACGTGAATGCCAAATGACTTAAGGATAGTCCAAACGATAGATATCTTTGGCACCTGAGATTAGGTCATATAGCAGAAGATAGGATCAACAAATTGAAAAAAAATGGGTAATTGAGTCCGTTGACTTTCGAGTCATATCCACTTATGAATCTTGTCTTCAAGGCAAAATGACTAAACTCTCTTTTGTTAGTCATGGGGAAAGGGCCACGGATCTCCTTGCCCTAGTACATACTGATGTTATGCGGCCCCATTTGATGTGCCGGCTAGAGGCAATTTTGTCTACTTCATTATCTTTACCAATGATTTGTCTAGGTACGGGTATGTGTATCTTATGAGACATAAGTCTGAAGCTTTTGAAAAGTTCAAAGAATTCAGACATGAAGTAGAAAAACAAACTGAAAAACTCATTAAGGTTCCTCGATTAGATCGAGAGAGTGAATACCTTAGCGGAGAATCCTAGATCATCATCCAAGAAAAATGCATCGGCATCTCTCAATGGCCCCCAGAAACACCTCAACTCAACGGAGTTCAAAATGGAGAAACGAACTCTATTTGATTATGGTCCGAATCCATGATGAGCTCATAGACCTTCCTGATTTTCTTGGGGTATTTATTGTTAAATTCAATTTATCTTACTGAATAGGGTCTCTCTAAGATCGTTCCTATCATACCGTATGAGAGATATGGCACAGTAAGAAACCAAGTCTGAGTCATCTCAGAATTTGGGGTTGTCCGACTCATGTCAAAAGAATAAGAAGCGGACAGTTAGAGTTTAGGTCCTTCAGAGCTCGATTCATGGATATCTCCTAAAGAGTCATTAGGATACTATTTTCTCATTCGAGAAGACCACAATGTATTGTGAGTCGACATGCCATCTTTCTTGAAAAATAGTTTATTCAAGATAGTAGCATTGGAAGCAGATTAAGCTTAATGAGGAAAGTCTCACAAGTACAACGAGCTCAAGACCAATTGAAACCACAATCAAGTTGAGCCAATAAGAACACTTCCTCCTCCACCTCAGATCGGAAGAGTTTTCCATCCCCCTGAAAGATACTTAGGTATATTTCAGAGGAAGTAGAAAAAATATTCCTCGTAGATAATTGGTGCTCATGGTTGATGATCCAAAATCTACAATGAGGCGATATCAAAATCGACTCGAGAAATGGCTAGAGGCAAGTGCAGTCAAAAATTGACTCGATGCACTTGAACCAAGTCTGGACCTTGTGATAGATCCATCAGAAGGTAATACAGTACCTATTGGTTGTAAATGGATCTTCAAGAGAAAGATTGTGTGCAAGATGAAAAATTTGGAGACATTCAAGGCTATGACTAGTAGCCAAAAGATATAGTCCACATGCGAAGGCATTGACTATCAGCGATACCTTTTCTCCAGTGGCTATGCTAAAATCCATCTGCACATTGCTTGCCGTTGCAGTCTATTTCGATTATGAAATATGGCAGACATCAAATGAACGTGAAAACGACGTTCTTAATTATGGATATCTTAAAGAAGATATCTATAAGAACAGTCGCTAGGTTTCACATCACTCCAGTGATACTGATCACAAAGTTTGCAAGCACGAAAGCGCATTATGGACTTAAGCAAGCATCTCGACTGGAACACTCATATTCAATGATGTGTCACAAAAAGTTTGGTTCATAAAAAATGAGAGAAACCGTTATTGATCCAACTTCAAACACAGAGCGCTCGAAGCTCGCCAGCGCTTTGTCTTTCCTCGTACGGTACGTGACGAGACATCCTCCCTTTATTGGTAATAATAATACCCATTCTGTGACGGACAGTCAATATTATGGGTTGTCCCTAACGAAGATTCTATCCATGGAAAGACCTAGGTGAAGCTCC
The DNA here is from genome assembly GCA_006176705.1 of Cocos nucifera. Classification (NCBI taxonomy): domain Eukaryota; kingdom Viridiplantae; phylum Streptophyta; class Magnoliopsida; order Arecales; family Arecaceae; genus Cocos; species Cocos nucifera. The sequence continues at coordinate 215 of QRFJ01006008.1, read as the reverse complement.
TGTTATTCTAAGAATTAAAGGGTCTATGGATTAGGACCCCGGAACTCATATAGATTCAGTCGTATCTAGGACTTTACACAGAGCCAGCCTTATGTACAAGAGAAGTAACTAAGAGGTTTAGTATGGAAATCTCTAAGAGGGATAAACTTCAACATGGTATTCATGCTTTCTAAGAAGATGTGCCCCCGAGCACACCATCTCTCTCTGTGGGCGGC